>OMLF01012106.1:24575-36104 GCA_900302615.1 Holocentrus rufus
AGATAGTCTTTTCATGAGGGTCTTTTCCACAGGTATGGGCTGATCCTGCCCCAGAAGAAAGGAGCGTCCAAGACAGCAGCCCTGCAGAGACCCTCTGTGTTTGGGGATGACTCAGATGATGAGGTAGGTGTAGTTTTTGAATTGTCACTATCAGAGCAGAAAAACTTGCTCTTTTGTCATTTTCCATGCACTTCACTCTTTGAAGACAAAAAAAAAAAATCCAAATCAATGGCCAAATAACACGTTAGTGGAATTTAGCCTAAATAGACTGAAAAGTATATGACAAGTGATGTTTTGTTATGGCCTATCCTCAGACATCTGTTGGGGAGAGTCTGCAGAAAGAAGCTGTGAAGAAGAAGATGATGAAGCAGGTGAGAGGAGGCATTAAAAACCACGTGAATTATTTTAGTATCTTATTAATAATATGAAGCCTACATTTTATTTTTGCCACAGTTATGATCGCTTCTCTGTGACTGACATTTTTCCTCTCTTTCGTCTCTGGTTCCCTCCTCCCTGTCAAAAGACTCGTTTGGAGATGCAGAAGGCCTTAGAAGAAGACAGCACTGTGTATGATTATGATGCTGTGTACGATGACATTCAGAAACAGAGACTGGACAGCAACAAGAAAATTCTTGGAGGAACAGACAGAAAGGTCAGCCCGCATTTTCATACTACATACATACAAAATCAAATATCACAATATCTTTGACCAAATACCTTGATATCAATATTTTGATGATATTTTATTGTGTAACAGTCATTAGTAATGTGGATATGATGACCAAGCAAGTAGATGCAAATAATCTTTTCAAGCTAACAGACAAATTTCCTTACACTATGTCTTTCCTCTCTCTCACCTTGCAGCCAAAGTACATCAACCAGTTGCTGAAAGCAGTCGAAGAGCGAAAGAAAGAACAAGACCGGAGGGATGAGAGGAAGATCCAGAAGGAGAGGGAGGCGGAGGGAGAGCAGTTTGCTGATAAAGAAGCTTACGTTACCTCCGCCTACAGGCAAAAACTGCAGGAGAGGAAAGAAGAGCAGGAGAGAGAGAGGAGAGAGGCAGAGATGGAAGGTGAGACTCTGATCTTTTAGATGTCTTGGAAATAAGCCACTGTGTGAAACAATGTTACATTTATATATTTTTTTTATGCATGCTCATTTTGGTTAGCTGCTCTGGATGTGAGGAAGCAAAAGGACCTGAGTGGCTTCTACCGGCACCTGCTGAATCAGACCGTAGGAGAGGAGGCCATACCAGATCGCTCAGTGGAGAAGTCAGTTCCAGCTCAAATTAAACACCCATATACACAACCACACATTTTTAGAACTATGCTAAGCCTTTAACTGCATCTCTCTTCCCATTTCCGCAGAACTCAGAGTTCAAAGGTTTCAGAAGCCACAGAGAGGACGTCACCTGTTCCCTCGCCTACCTCCCACGACAACTTCCCCAGTTCACATAGCGACACCGAGGAGAAGCATGACCAGAAGTCTGGGTTTAGCAAGCCAGGAGCTGGCTCCACCCACTCCAAACGCCATTACAGACAGAGGTCGCCTTCATCAGGGAGTGGAGAAGAGAAGGAGAAGGAGAGAGAGAGGGACAGGCAGAAGAAGAGCCACAGAGACCAAGACAGAGAAAGAGACAGAGACAGAGGGAGGGATCGAGACGGAGACCGAGACAGAGACCGGAACAGAGACAGAGAAAGGGATGACAGACACGGGGGAAGGCGAGACGACAGGGACAGGAGGAAAGACAGGGACAGAGACCGAGGCAGGGAGGACGAGCGAAGCAGAGGCAGAGGGGACGCGGAGAGGGAGGAGAGGCACGGGAAAAGGGAAAGGAGCCCCAAGGAAAGGGAGCGGGACAAGAACGGGGAAAGGGAGAAGAGGAGGAATCCGGACGAGGACAAACGGAAAGACAAGGACCGGGATGAGGAGAGGGAGAGGAGGAGGGACTCGGAGAGGGAGAAGGCGGCCAAGAGGGAGGAAAAAGACGCGGAGGAGAGGAAGGAGGGAGTAGAGGAAGAGAAGGAGAAAAAGGGCGAGGAGAAGGAGGAGAAGGCGAACAAGTTTGCCAAGCGTAGCAACAACGAGTCCGTGAGTTCGGCGAGGGAGAGGTACCTGGCCAGGCAGATGGCCCGCTCGGCTTGCAAGAGCTACATAGAGAAGGAAGAGGACTGAGAAAAGAATTGTACACACTGCCAAGACTCCTATTTTGTAAACGCTGTGTCTTGTGGCTGCTTTCATGGACGTATCAGATATTATGTGCATATGCTGTATAAAACCACTTAGTCTTCAGTGCGCTGCAGTGGACAGACTCAAACAGCAGAGTGCACTCACCATCTACTGTCAGGCAACGAGGTGCAAGATGGATTTCCTGAGTTGAATGAGTGAATTCTTGTTTCGTTTGTAAGGAATGAATGAATTGAGATTGCTAACATGTAAATATGTGTCTTGAGAGAGACTTGTGTAATAATATAAGGGAATGAGTGTGCAGATGAAGAGTAACTTCATTTGGAAGATGAATGAATGTGGGATGAGTTATGACCCAGGGTCTTCTGTTTGGCTGATTTTCTGTTTTCTCTGTTTTTTGGAGTTGTCTGTTCTGAGTTAATAAATCCCTGGTCCACAGTTTATTATTATCCCTTGTGTCGTTTTTTTATTTTATTGCAAAGAGATTTTACAGTGTACTTTGAATAAACATACAGGATTAAATGATGATATTTTGCATTTCATCTTTCAGAATAACAGGTTAAACCACGGCTCATATAGTTCTCTTAATTCCATGACCAAAAGAAACTTTTTTTTTTTTTTGGAGATGTCACTTAAAAACTATATATTGTGAAAGTAAGTCAGCTTATATTTCCAGTTCTGTATGAGAATCTCTAGAATAAATGAGTACCAGACAAACACTTTGATAAGTTTCTCTTATTTATTTTTAGCTGAAGCTGAAGAAAAACATTTGATTTGACCAAAATTGCAACTTCCTTCACCAGACAAAATTAAACATGAACACAGAATGATAATGCTGAACCACCACCACAATGGTCAAACCTGTGTTGTCTTTGTTTTTTTTCCTTGTTAGTTTCTAACAGGTGCCGCTTTAGTCAGATATCCATGACTTCCATAACATTTCTGTGACTGTGATTTTCCATAACATTTCCAGGAACCAGAAATTGAATCAAATATAATGACCTCTCCGGGGTTTTCATGGCTATATGAACCCTTTAAGCAATCATTATAGAAAGAAAAGTTTCTGATAGAAATGACAAACTATTATCACATCAAAAAATTCTGACAGGAAGACAATTTCCATCAGAACTGAAGTTTGACTGCAGCCGTCTCGTTGCCTCTCTGTCCTGCGACGTCAGCTGCAGTCTAGGCGTACATGAAGACATCTGACCACTGAAATAAAGGAATAAATATAATTCCATTTCCATTTTTCCTCCAACATGAATGAAGAACACACTACATAGGCAGATGTGTTTTGCATATCAAAATGAGTTAATGGAGGTTTTGTACCATTAAGTGCAACCAGATTTACCTCATTCCAGTTCATGCGGATAAATCCATCTGAAGATCTGTCTTTGAATACCACTGCAATTAAAACAAACCACAAATACTTGTGTCACATATTGGGAAGGCCACAGAAAATAAAGTGCAGAAATCTGCAATTTTGTGTCATTCAAAATATATATGTACTCAGCATTTAGATCTTTTCTTTTGTTGGTGAAATTTGTCCAACACCAAGAAACCACCCAAATTAAAACAATTTTTTGCAACACTGAAAAAAAGCCAATCTTAACAAGTCATATAGTCTCATATTCAGTGTTAAAGGCAGATTTTCATGGAGGTGGACAATAAAATCAGTGAATCAATAAATTAGTATAAAAAAATGACACTTGGATTTAGAAAATCCCGAAAACAAGTTGATCATCATTGGAAATTGGTGGGATTATCTCATCCCACTGGCAGATTTCTTTCACTTGTTTGAAGAAGAAGCTTTTCTCTTTTTCCTTCTTAAAACTTGGTTGATTTTGCTCATGTCACTCACTGGATACGTTCTCCAGGCGCAGCATGAGAGGGAGGAAGTTCTCCAAGGAGATGGTCGAGTAGGAACCGGAGTATCGAAATGTCAGCAGAGTCACCATGCCGTTATCCAAGTCTATTCCTGGTGGAAAAAGCAACAAGTACTGGAGTTACAGTCAGAAATTTGAAATAGTTTCCTGCAAATAATTTAAATCCAGTGATTGCATAAAATTAATTAGTTAATTTATTTTACCAGCAGTCCGAATTGCCCTCTGTAGCTCATCATAGGACAGGGATCCATTTCGAGAAACGTCTGAGCGATCAAAGATTTTCTGGAAGAGATATGAAGCTAATTTTAGAGACTAAATGCAAATCACAGACATCACAGACACATCAAACTTGCAAAATCAAGCTCAAGCCTCTACATTATTTCTTGCAGTAGAAATGTCAATATTTAGAAGATGAAATTAGCTGCAGCATGTTTTCACACTGGCCTTACCTTGAATTTGTCAAATTTGTTCCAGAGGTTCAAGAATTCAGAGTAGGTCATCTTCCTTCTTCGGTCGGTCTTTGTATATTAAGGACAATTCATATAAAGCAGATTAACACAGTTTCTAATCTGTGTGACAGGATTCCATATTAATCAGAACAAGAAGTTATTTAAGCGATGAGAAATATAGGTGAACTGGAAAATACTTTAAAGAGTAACTAAACCCCAATCCCAACTCTCTATGAAGCCTGGTCGAGTGCCTGGTCTTTGGGGGCAAATGATGTCACTGCCGACACAACAAGTGGTGACATCACCTGCCATCAAAGACGAGACGCTGTACATTTCAAAAAGTAAAGTAAAATGAGTTAAAACATTCATGTGTGAAGGATACATCCATCATGGCAATCAGGCTCCTGCACGTATCCACATCAAAACCGTCCATGCGTCCTGTGACAGGAAGATGCAGAGATGCTCAGATCGCAAAAACAATTCACTATGAATGAATTAGGACTTTTAATTTGAAAAGAATCATACACGACACAACTCACCTTGAGAGAAGTTGTCATTCAGGAGCCTCTGGAGCTGTCTGCCATTCAGCTCTCCGTTCTGACAACAGAGACAAGAAATAAACAGATAAAAAGTGAGTGATGACGGGGGGAAGGTGCGGGTAGACGGATGGATGGTTGAATGGAGAGAGAGAGAGAAGAAAGAGAAACAGGACAGACAGATTTAAAGGCAGATGCAAAGGTCAAAATGGAAAAAAATAACTCACCTGATCAGCGTAACGCTTGAACATGGCGTAGGTTGAAGTCCTGTCGTTGTCGTTGCCCCTGTCGTTGTCATTGTCCTTGTCACTGTCGCTGTCATGGTGATGTGGCTTAAAGGAAACACATTTAATCAGTCACCTCTCTTATTAGTTAATAAGTCTGATATCAGAATGGCAAACCCTGCAATCGCTGTGTACTCTAATACTGAAGGGTGCCAAATCATAGCTGCAGGTGTTCACTAGCTACTGGTATTTTTAATTTCATACCTCGGGAGTAACTGGTTCCTCCTCTGTGTGGTCGTGATCATCACCATCATTGGCACTGGAGGCAGAGAATTAGTTGAAGAGCAGAGATATACGCGGCAAAGATCCCAGTCAGTTTGTGCTATTGCCCTCATGCTGAGGACGCCTAATTCTAAATTAAAACGATTCAATTTCTGCACAATATCTGCGATTGCAATAAAAAAAACATTCTCAAGATCATTGCTCAAGACTCTGTTGCAGCTTCTCTCTGGCCTTCAACAGAATCCAACAGGATACTTGTCGTTTTTGGCCTCAAAAACCATTATAAATGTCCTCTCATAGCCTAGTCAAATACATTTTGAAATTGTCCACCCCTAAAATGGTTGCAAATGATGCTTTTTAGCAAGTTTCATTTAGCATTTATCATAATATATTGCAGTGTATACACCCACACAGCTCTGGTTTGGATTGTGCTGAAGGCGAACGAGAAGCTGCAGAGTGTTTGGCTTACTTTTCTTGTCACAAAAGCTAGAAGTGAGGTTGTGCTATGTACTGTTATATGTGATGGTAGAAAAAATACTTATACCTTTGAACATTAACATTATAGTGTATTGAGATTTACTTTAATGCTAGCAACAATTTTGGCAGAATATGGGTCAGATCTTTAAAGTGTGGATCCCATTTTGTCTTTGAATATACTGTAGCATGCACAATGTCATAAATCATAGTGAAGAAAGTAAACCCTTACTCAATGTCGGTTTCAGCCTTGGAGTAGACCGTGAGCACGAACTCTGCGGTCTTGTTGGGTCTCATGGTGGAGGGGACGACCACGTACTCTCCAGGCTGCAGGCTGTGCAGCTCAATCAGATCCCTCTCGTAGCTGTAAGACTGCTGGTCCTTTACAGGCCTGTTGCTCCTGAAGAAGGAGGAGCCCAGACGCCCTCGTCGTGTCTGGATGGAACATAGATTTAATTTAGTTGATTTATTTTCATAAGATTATGTCCTATATTATGATTCAGATGACTTGGGAATTTGTTTGGCATGCTTACCCCTTGTGGCACCTGTTGGATGTGGAATGGGGAAAAAAAAAGTATGTTAGTGTTTTTCAATAGGGATGACAAGAAAAATGCAAATGAATTGGAAGAAATTGGAAGAAATAGTGCATTTTGCTGCCCTCATTGAGTTTTGCTGCTATCTAATTAGTGTTCTCCAATTTCATTCTTTTTTTTTTTTGGTTATTGATTTCTGAACAGCTGTTGGTTCTCTTATATTGCACTTTTTATCATTTTTAAATGATATGTATTATTTAATAATTATTCAATCATAATTTATTTATTACATAATCAACTCTAAATACTACTGGTTTCAGACTTTTAAACTAGTTGAGAGTCAGGCCTCAGACCTTAAAGATGGTAAGTCCAATGGGGTTGAATCTCGTCTTTTTGCGATGGCGCTGAGCAGGTTTCTGCATCAGAGACAGCAGGATGTTCTTGTCTCCCTTCTCTTTCTCATCAATTTCCTTCACTGTGATGCGATACTGAGGATTCATTGAGAAGGTACCTAAGGACGGGGACAGGCGTGTTAAATAATGGAATGAGTACAGATACTGAAGAACTGTGGTTGTTTTGTTCTCCAACATATACAGGCAAATTGACTCTGTGTTATGATGTATAGTTAAGGATTAATGAGGCCTACTTTCGTTGATGTTGCCCCCTGCAGTTCTCCCTGCGACCCAGCGGCCGTCATAAATCATGCATTTCCACTGGCAGGTGAGGTCGCCATCCAAAAAGTTTGGGTTCTCACAGCAGATAGTCAGTATTTTGAAATAGTGACAGAAGTCCTCCAACTCCATCCTGACAGACACAGACAGGCAGAAGGAGAGAGACAGAAAAAAAATCAATAAATGAAGAACGATAAGAGAGGTTTTGAATCAAAGACTTCATCCAAACAAAGGAAAGACTGTTACCATTTATCAAGAATAAAATCTAAACATCTTGCTCATCCTGTACAATTTTGTTCTCCCCCCAAAAACATCATTACTTACCAAAACTCTCCATCATTGTGTTTGGATAACTTAGCCCGATCTTCAGAGCTGACTCTGTCCCACAAATACGACCTGAATAAAAAAAAAAAAAAAAAAAAAAAGAGATAATGAGAGTATGCAACATGCAACATCAAACAGATCATTAAATCAGGTCTTTTCATTACAATGCAAACTATCTGTGCTCATGTTGCATTATCCGTTTTAAAGGTAAACATAATGAATTTGAGATGATATCAGAGTAATCCTTACTGGTCGCTCCAGTTTCCATTCCACTCCTGTTTGCCCCACGGGTTCATGATTCGGACCAGCCTCACTGTGGTGCCATAACGCTCAACCTGTGAATGGAATGACAAACTGTCACCAACCGTTTTAACTTTTTTTTTCTTTCTTTTTTTTTAATTTAGTGGCAGGTGGTAAACTACTTTTCACCATTAGAGGTCAGGCTTCACACAGATTTGGGTTTGGTGTTTAGTTACTCTTTAAAGGTGGACGATGAAAATTTGCAGAGGGTCGACTAAAGTGAGGACCCTTAAGACTCAAAAATCATGGAATAAGCATGTGATCTATGAGTGAGTCGTACCTTTCAAATACCATGAAATTTTAAACATTTTGCATCTTGCATCTAACATGATGATGCAGGACAACAGAATCTGCTCATACCAAATTTTTGTGAAATCATCTTGCTGGCATTTCAATCTCCTAAAGATCATGTCTTTTTAGAAATTATTTTCAAGTCCCTTACACCTCTCCACACATTCATATACAGACACACACACACACACACACACACACACATACACACAGGCACACATTTGCAATATTATCATGTACCTCAGTAACTGCTGTGACAGAGTAGGCATGTGCATCCACCAGTCCAGTGTGTGCCACGGTGTTCACAAGTCTGTCCTGAAATACAAAAAACATCAAATCATTCTGTATCATTTCATTTACAGTTTCTCTATTCATGCCTTACATTTTGTCTTAAAGCATCAAAGGATCTCAGTCTTTTAAGAGCTGGAAAAGTTCAAAGGAAAAGAAAAATAAGTGAATTTCTGCTATACTAAGGAGTTCTTACCCCTTTCTGGGCCGTCCCACAGCAAATCATTGACTTGCAGCCTGTGGCTCTGGTCAGTGAGGCCCACAGCTCGGCATCATGGGATGCATTGTGAACATCTCTGAGCTTGAAAGTCATGTGCACCCCTCCACTGAAATCCTTAAAGGCCTCTGATGGAAGACCAGCATGCATGTCCGCATAGGAGCCGCACACTCTGACAGAAACAGAGACAAAACAGTTTATGTGGGCAAAATATTGACCAACTCAACATCATTAAAAGGTCTTGTGGGGATCTTGAGGACTCAGGATTTTAAGTATTTTTTCTGCTATTTGTCCCTTTGTTGCATTTTAGCCACAGTATGTTACTGTCAGGTGTCGTTCACATACTTGGCATACGCTTTCTCCAGCAGAGGGACCCAGAACTCATTCCCAGTCTTGGAACGCACAGACAGGAGCTCGTTGTTCAGCGTTGGTAGACAGTCATCGATGACAACATCCACCCACTTTCCAAACCTCCAGAACTGATGCAGACAGGGAGAGGAAACATCTCAGGTTAGTTGATATGAACTGAGAGGATTGCAAATTGACTTAATTACCCCAATCAAACAATGTCGACTGGGTCATGGGTCATATTTATTTTCATCAAATCTTTAACACAGGTATCTTCTGTGAGTACTGTTTCATAAAAAAAAAAACAAAAAAAACCATCTGCATATTTTTTCTCTTACCCTGAAGTGGAATATCCCTGCGTAGTCGTTGAAGTTTTGGTCAAGAGGTACAACTTGCACCATCAAATCCTTCTGGAATGTCAGTGATGAGATTGCGGCCAGAAACCAGCAATTACCTGCAAATAAAAAAACGTGTTTTCATGACTGAGCATGGGCCAGTATGAGATTTTGACACTAGGATAACCTTAGGCAAAATACCACGGCTTCATGGTACTGTGGTATTTTGCACCTCGAAAATGTGTTATTGCAAAATGGGTAATAAATAAATCAATAAACCAATAAAAATTACACATTTCTGCCATTGAACAAAATCTAATTTATTTTTAAATAACATATAGAAAATTTGGTTCATTAGTAAATGTTGTATGTATACATAGCATATAGAACATAAATAATTGAATTAATCCACTTATAAATAAAATGTAAATAAATGCAGCCTCTTAAGTAAGCCTAAACCTGCAGTTCCTCTGTATGCAACTGGAGGGATTTTCTCCTCTTCCTCTCTTTGAGAAAACTCATTTTAACTTGGAAAAAATAGCTCACACTGTTGAGATGGTATGACAGGAAAGATAAGTGTTTTTCTCAAACCACAGATACCCTGAAATCAGGATCCGACCCATGCCTATCTGTGACTGACTTTCTGATGTGTAGTAAAAAGTCTCAAACATGCATAATACACTTTTTTGCACTTCTTAGAAGTAAGTCAGAAAACTTTGCTTACCCACCATCCCTTGACCAAAGTCAAACCTTGAAGCACCTTCAACAAAGAAAGAAACCTCCTTGTTGATGTTTTGCCTCTTTATGATGTCCTGCACCAAGACAAAGACAGGCAACTAAGTTCATAGATTGAGATTAATTAAAATGTGCAATTATTTAAAAAACATATGCATTTGCCAGTATGATCTGTGCATCAGATTCTCATGCTAAAAGATAACCAAAGACTAAAATAAAATCAGACTGTATTGCATACTGCACAAAATGCCTGCCATGTATTACCGCAGGTCTTAGCCACTCCACTTGGTCTTGTTGCCACTGGCTCAGATCAGGCAGGTCTCCCAGAGAATTGTTATCAGGTGGGAAGGTGTTGTCCACGAACAGCCTCTCTCTCCTGAGGTAGTACTGTTTCATGCGCTCATAGTCTTGGTGGTTAAACTTTGCAGGGTTGGACTCGCTGCCCTCACTGCCATCTTGGTAGCGCAAGTTGATGATATCAGTACAAGTGCTGAACTCAGGCATGTTGAGCTATGTGGGGTCTGAGGAAAGAAAGGAAAGAGAAAAAAATTATATGGAAAACTCTTAGAAAAATACAAATTCTAACATAAAAGGCCAACTAATGTCTGATGCCATGATTTTAAGAGGCTATTTCTCTCTGATTCTATTCAGAGTTAGAGCTACATAGAGATAATTACCTGTAAGCAGACTGCAACCAACTGCTGCCTGTCAAGAGAAGCCTTGGATTTGCTCAGCCTGGTACAGCCTATACATCAGGCCAACCCTAATATATACCCATACTCTCTTATGTAAGTGTGAACAGACCAACCCCCGAAACTACAGAAAAAATACATTTATGAGGGCGTTGAGACTGTAGTTTCAGGGTAGATATTAACATAACTGAAATATCTCTGATGTTTGAATAAATGCACATATGAGGAAAACATGACTGACCTGTCATTATGACAGGTCTGGTCCTGTGTTTGGTGTTTGGAGCTGTGCATTGGAAAAAAGTTTTTGGTATTTGTGTATTTTACAGGATTCGGTGCTATGCATGGTGGCAGTGAATCATACTGCTGCACAGAGAGGCATGCTGGAAAATGTACCAAACAAGAGAATGAAGTTTTAATCCTGTAGTGTGTAAAGAATATTTCACAATAGTGCAACATTGCCATATTTTAAAAGGTCAAAGTCATGGTCTTCATGAAGTGATCAATCTCTCTCAAAACAGAAGCTACAATCAACCTGATGCCTAACAACGTGCTGGACAGTGGTGATGCGCTTAATATTTTCTTGAAGATTTCATGGAGATGTCAACTGGTAGAATTAATGGTGCAAAGGAATCCACCCTGAACAGTTGGCGAGTGGCGGCCAACTCACTAAAGGACTTTTTAAAATGATTATATCCTGATCCTGAGCAGCTATTTTTGTTCCCTGTGCATATGATTGTGTGGTTAATGCAGATGCCCT
>OMLF01012107.1:10757-28442 GCA_900302615.1 Holocentrus rufus
AGATGGAGGAGACAGGGAAGGCAGGTCTATTTATTCACACACAGCAAATTAAATTTCCACATGCTGTGATCGTGTCACAAAATCCTGGAAACTGATTCTATTTTCCATGCATACGCCAAGTTTTTAGAATACTGGCCTGTTGATCAACTTCCCTGTTTATGTTACAAGAACATAAACGCCAAAATCAATTGTCGGTCCCCCATGTGTAGGTCGTTTACACTGTGTTGAGTGACAGTGGGCAAGCACTCCAAGGTAAGAAGACTGACCTTTTAGTAATCAGAGGTTGTTAGTGGATAGTCGGTTCATACATTTTCAGGGCGCTGATGTAGTCATGTTTATTTCTGGAACACTCTCAGCTGACCACATAATCATTTCCCATCGCCCACTGCATTTACTCCCTACAGAAATAGGGAAAAGTAGATCCTGGGAGTTCAAAACATTTTAGCTGTTATTCTTGTATTTCATGCGAAATTTACCAAAAGGCTGTCAGACTTGGACAGGCTACTTGCCGGGCTACTATTTAGCTTTAGAGTGATTACAGCTTCACGTTTTCTCACTTTTGAGATAATGCTTTCACTCATCATAGTGTGTGCAGGTGCCAATGATCTACTGGGGACACATGGATGATTTTATGCTCTTATTACTTAACAGGTCAGCTGACTGGCCAAAATCTGTGTATTCCTTTAACAAGTGATATTGTCTG
The DNA here is from genome assembly GCA_900302615.1 of Holocentrus rufus. Classification (NCBI taxonomy): domain Eukaryota; kingdom Metazoa; phylum Chordata; class Actinopteri; order Holocentriformes; family Holocentridae; genus Holocentrus; species Holocentrus rufus. The sequence continues at coordinate 11,461 of OMLF01012107.1, forward strand.
TCTAATATAGATCTATAAGTCTATATCTATCTATAAGTCTATATATGTCTATATATCTATAAGTCTATAGGCTGTTGTGCAGGACAGCGGTTGAAGAACACCTGGCTACTGCTCCACTCAGAAAAAAATGGCACTAAAAATAACAATTTGGCTTAAAAATCTAGGATTATTTCTATGAATATGTGATTTCTTGCACCCAAGATTCTTTGCGAAGAAAAAAAAAAAAATCACAGAATGGCTTCGTCTAGAGAAGGGGCCTGATGAGGAATGTTGTTTAGAGACAGTAATATTCCAAAAGTTAATTATCACCAGATATATTGGATAGTAATGATCAGTGGAGATATTGGACCCAGACTAGAGTCGCTTTGGGGGCTGCAGGCCTGAACAGGTTTAGTTTCAACTCCCACCATATATTCATGGCACAGAGCCAACAAGCTTTCCTTCTCATGCTGTGCTGCCAATCTGTATCCTGTGCTAGCTAAGGTCTTTCTTGTTCCCATCCCTCTGTGCCAAGCAAACCTGGGAAAAATAGTCATTGAATATGAAAGAAAAAATATAGCAGTAAATAATTAACGTGCAGCACTGAATCAGACTTGTATTGATGAATCTATTCAAGAGCCCGAGAAGATAAATGAAGATATTCCATCTATCCTAAATCTGTCAAGTGTCTGAATTTTCATAATGTCATTTCTTGTCATGAATATTTAATATATCTCCAGCATTTCACGAGCATTTAGCATCGCAGCCTTGTGATTGTGCGAGAGAGGCGCATGAAGAGACAAATAACTACTTGGGTTACGTAACGGCTGTAACACACATGAACATTTTGGGAAACGGCGCTCATTGCAGTGCCCGTTTTAATCCTCGTTTCGTTTCAGTTTGGTGCGAACCTATGTGTGAAAACTGCAGCACCAACAGTCATCTGTGCCTTTGCCAGTGCCAGCTTGGTGCGGGCTGGTTTCATTTCAACACCACAGTGGGAAGAGGGGAGATCATGGCATGGCCCCGAGAGGGAGAGAGAGAGAGAGACGGGGAGAGAGAGAGAAAAAGAGGGAGAGAGGAGGGGGGAGCAGAGAGACTGTTAGCTTGGGTAAGTGGATTATGTGGTGTGGAAGGAGGGAGGGAGGGGAAGGCTGTGGGAGCAACTCTGGTTCATCTGTCCCCTATCTCCACTGCCTGCTCTGCTATGGTCAAATAATACTTGAAGCAAGACTAAAAAAAAACACACTTTCTCGCCTTACCTTGATTTTCCTGCTCCTAAAATGAATCCTATCCCTAAGATTTTACCACAGCAGTGCTATTTTTCTCTCCATTTCATAGGACTAATGGCATGGTCTCCTCAGGTTTGGAAATACCTCAACGTTTTGTTTTAGCTTGTGTGGCTTTGCTGTGTGCTACAATTTTACTAAAGCACAATAAAAGGACGATCTGCAAGTTTTATAGCATTTCAAAAGTTATTTTCTCCATGCATACTGATGGAAGCGTAAATACCTCAATGAAGTACTAAGTCAAACAACAGTGATTTTACAGAACAATGGCACCATATGATGCTTAACCATGATAAAGTGATGTATTTTGCATGAAATGTCCCTTTATGATCAAGAGACTATTTGAATTAAGTGAATGGCAAAAATGCTTTTTTGGTGCCATTGAGGTCCACAGCTGAGGCTTTTTGAATCACTTAGCCAGTGCTGGGAATACATTACAATCAGAGAGGGAAAAAATGTCAATATATTGGGTGAAATTTTCTACCAAATTTTTTTTTTATTAACGCTGCGGCTACATGAGTCAGCCTGCCCACACACTGCTGTACAATCCCACATCGCTGCATGGGTTACTGTATTCCAGGAAGGGAGGGCAAAGGCACTTCTGAAAATTTGGCTGCAACATGTGAACCAGTTGGCCTACACTCTTCTCAGCCTGTAGGACGCTGTGTCATGCCACAGAAAAACTAGGAACACCAAAACAGCGGGGATGGGCCAAGCAAAGCTTTCAAAGCAGTGGGCGTGTTTGTTTTGGGGTTAGTGACATGGCTCTAAGCCTTCATATTTCATATGCTACCAACGCTTCGCTCTGCAACAGCAACCTGTTCAGTACAGGAATGCTTGTCTGAGTTTGTTTTTTAAATTGTGTTTGTTGTGATCACAGCAAATCGTGTTAATCCACCCTCTATCTATCTATCTCATCTATCTATCATAAAATTGAAAAATAATCTCCTTAAAGTGATGGTGAAGTCTAGTAAAATCTTGACCTGTATATGTTCTTGAGCTCAATATAAGTCTGTGTGCAGCTAAGCAGGTGATTCCTGCATGTAGAATGGACATCTTCTGATTTCACCTCTTCATATGTATTACATTCACAAAAGGACTCTCAAAAACATAGTTTGAAGGATGATTCAAAGAGTATCAAACAAGGAGGAGTATCCGTATTTGATACTCTTTGAATCATCTTTCTAACTTGTTCATATTTCAGTTTTGGTCAGATGTGACCTCAGTTTCTCTTTGTCTCCGTCCACAGGACTACACGTTGACCATGTATTTCCAGCAATACTGGAGGGACAAGCGTCTAGCCTACGTGGGCATCCCCCTCAACCTGACCCTGGACAACCGGGTGGCCGACCAGCTCTGGGTCCCGGACACCTACTTCCTCAACGACAAGAAGTCCTTTGTCCATGGAGTCACCGTCAAGAACCGTATGATCCGGCTGCATCCAGATGGAACGGTTCTCTACGGCCTCAGGTGGGTTATTCTCCGCACTGCCATGTATTGTCTTATTGGCTCAAGATAAAAGATTAAAGCTGCAATAAGGAATCTTTTGCCTTGAGGCAGCCAAGTGTATTGTAGTCCTGCCCTTCCTCCTTTTCATTTGATCAAATACACCTTTGTCTCTCATCTTGGTGAGCTATGTGATGAATTCTGTAAGATAATCCAGCGTTGCCACTAGCTTGCTCGATACAAAATGTATCAAAGTGACAAACATCCGACCTCTGTAGCAGTAAATAAGCTAGTTCCGCATCATTTTGGCGCCGTTTCGACGCTTTCAGATGGCGTTAGCTTGGAAAAGCAATATTGATCACTGGTGTTTTTCAATTCATCTTGTCTGCTGCACATTGAGCTTCTCTGTACTTGTTTCTCGCTGCTTTTCTCCGTTGTTCTTATTGTTCTGGCCTTGCTGCGCTGTGGCTGCTAGCTTCACTTTGATAGCCACAATCCATCTTTGCTTTAGCGGCTTTCATTAAGCCAATTGTTTTTAATGAGGCTATTGTTTTCTACGCTCTATTCTTGTTGTTTTATGCGGTGGCATCTTCTTGTTTCCACATGCTTTATTTCATGGTGAGGATCTTTGCATTTATTTGATTGTTAAATATCTGTTGACACTGAATCCTTTACCATTCATTTAAAATGGCTTCTAAAAATGATGTTACTCTTTTACACGGCACTGTATTCCCCAGTATAATGTGGCTCAGTGTTTTGTCATTAGGGTGGTGATGCACAAGGCAATTCGGTGAATGCAAATGAGCAATGCTCCCAATAACAGGAAACACAATGAATCACAGGGTCAAATGTTGTTGGTGCAGATGTTCGAAACATAAATCCACTTCAGGGTAATGATATTAGTTCTGTATAATTTCTGCAGCATGAGCTAGACTCCAAGAGTTATAGTCTAACTAAAATATCTAATGTAATGTTTATATACAGTATTTGTTTTTATTTTTAACATGAACATAAAATCAGAGATCAGCAGTAAAATGAACTGTGTACAGGCTAGAAGGTGAATTAATGCACTGTTTAGCTGGCAGCCGTTGTTTGATATTTGTTTCATAAAGCCCATGGTTTGAATTTCCATTGATCTTTTAGTCAGAAAGGTTCAGAAGAGTTAGTATGTCCTATGAATATGGATGCATGCTTTGAATTATTAGAGTGCTGGGCAAAAGTGTGGGTGTGCCTGTGTGTGTGTGTGTGTGTGTGTGTGTGTTTGCATGCATAACGTACATGCTCGTGTTTATGTGTGCGTGTTTGCAGGTATATGTTTCAGTGTTTGTCTGTGTATGTCTGCATACATAATACACAGTCATACAGCCAAGCTTGGTTGGGTAAGAAGAGTTCATAGCACTTTGTGTGCTACTTATAGTCCTCTTAATGCTGTGGCAAGATCAAAAGATTGGGAGAGGGAGATCTATGACAGTGATGTTTGTGATGCGTTGCTATATAAATGTAGGCCTGGTAGGTTTGAATAATATGCTGGACTCATATTCCTGTCACAATATCAAAGAGTGCAGTATCTCTATTTATATACACTATATACTGTATATTAATATTAAATGGCTGAAATATGAGCATTTCAAATGTATTTTGATGATGCAAAGTAGTGGGAGGGAGAATCTTCTGGCAGACAGGCTGGATGATTCCCCCACAAATACTAAATATAAGGCTATAAGGAGTTCAGAAGTCCAATGGAAGAGTTTACCGTTACTGTTGGAAGGGCTTCAAACCACATCAAAGGATAATGTAGATCAATATCAAAACAAGATGTTAAAAATTTCTGTGGCTGCAATGTGTTCCAAATATGTTGATATCTCGAGGATCTAATGGTGAGGTATTATAATGTTTGTTGTGTAATGTTATTTCCTAATGGGTTTCCGTAGTCTTAACAGAGTCTTAACTGAATCAAGAAATCCAGTGGCTTACTGCCAAGCTGTAAGAGGCGGGCTTTTAATCAGGGCAGACCCAGCCTGAATCATTCTGAATTTACATCTCACTTTGCTTCTTATTTTAACTGACTGGTTATCAACCTTTTGATCCTGTTAAACCTAAAATCACAAGGTTGCGTGCTCATGGCAACCCAAATCAGGTGTGTTGTGACACTTGATTATTATTTTGATTTTCAGGAAATTGCACTTCATTAGTGGACGGCAGCCAGTTTTATTTACGGGGACAAAAACTGCTGCAGAGGTAGAAGCACAAAAGAGTGAGCATTGCTTGCCTGTTAGTGTCTGGGTGTGATCCATAGTATAATTATGTATAGGATTACACAGTCTGCATTTTACCTCACAGGTGGAGGATGATGGATTACAGTGTCAGTGGCCTCCAGTAATCTGAAACCAATCTAAGAAGTTGAGTAAAGACAAATGGACATTTAGGTTCCACCAAAGGGAAAGTCAAATGGTATCACCTTAATGCTTTACTGATCGAATTGTATTCCCAAACTCTGTTAGGCTTCCTTGTTAAGTACCTATACTCACCTACTTATCTGTTTTTTATCATGACAAATTTCCAAAGGGGCAGTAAAATGATCACTCATCCCACAATACAAATACAATTTCTGTTCTCTCTCTCTGTCTCTCCCAATACACAGTCTGTCTCAGTCACATATCTAAAATACATTCTCTCTTGCTTCCTCTCCTCTCCCCTCTGTGTCTACTACTTCTTCTTCAGGATCACTACAACAGCAGCATGCATGATGGATCTGAGGAGGTATCCCCTGGATGAACAGAACTGCACTCTGGAGATAGAAAGCTGTGAGTAGAGGCCAAATGGCTCCAGGGCCAAAATTCAGACTGCAAGAGCTTAGAGAAAAATCAACTTTCTCCTCAGTGAAATACTATAGTGTGAGTGGTATGGTATCAAACCTGGGCCATTGTCTCTTCTTCTTTTGAAGCCCTTATCATTTGTTTTAAAACTATTTGCAGTAAAAGAAGGTTGGGTTGTACGTGACAATACAGTGACCTTACCAACATAGACACAAAAATCATGCACATGTCCCCAGTAGATCATCAGCTGTGGTGCTCCATGCTAATATTTTAGCATAGTTTATGCTGTGTGATAGTATTATCTAAAAAGGGAGACATGAAAACATGTAGCATGTAGGTAAATAAAAATGGTAAGTAACTTACACATCAATGATACAGAACTAATATGGCAAAATAATAATATGGTGAGAGGTAAGAGACTGCATACAGCTATGAGCCCTGTGCAACAGATGAGTAAGAGTTTTTTTGCCCCGAGCAGTAAAATGTTTTTTAAACTATTTTTCTTTCTTTCTTTCTTTCTTTCTTTTTCTTTTTTCTAAAATGGCAGTCTTTTTACTTTGCATAATGCTGGTCACTTACCGTCACTCATCATAGTGCATGCTAAAGTGTTTGCATAGAGCACTGAAGCCAGTAATTTATAGCAGAGACACGTGCTCCATGTCCACCAAAAGGTTGCAGGGCCAAAGTTCCTGGGTTTTGCTCTTGGAAGCGGGTTCCTGGGGCAAAACATTTCAGGGGTCTACGCATTCTTTGATGTGACCGACAAGCAAAACAGTAAATATGGAAGATGTCAAGGTTGATGTGATGTTAGTGATTAACTGCGAATGTGCCCTTGTGATGTTCCATCTGGTCTTGGAGAAGAGATGTTCAGAGATCAAAAATAAGACTGAGGACACTAGAAAAGCAAGAGCTAAAAAGAGGAAACTGCTTTATGAAATGGAATAATGAAGATCAACTTTGACATGGTGTGCAGTTGCAAAAGGAGATGTTCATCTCCTTAACATATCTCTTGATAGAATGATCTTTTAATTTCACACTGCTTGCATCATACATCTGTCAGGGAAGTTCAGCACGAATTGCACCCTGACAATCCTCAGAAACTTGAAGAGCCGTGTCTCAGTTGCAGCGACTCTTCTTGGGCCCAGGAACTCAATCCCCTCGGGTTAAAAGAGGGACTGGGTCCTGGTGGAAACAGGGTCAAGAGTTCCTGGTTTCTCAAAGAGGACCATGTGTTCCAGGGACAGTTTCTCTGCTGACGAGGGGGTAAAAGATGATATTTGTGTCTATGTTCTCAACAGGTAGGCTGACCAAAATCTAATGGTATAATTATTACATCCCCACTAATACTACAAAAAAAACTTTCCTTAGAAAGAAAGGAATCTGAAAACTGAAGGAGGAACTTGCAAGGTGATCGGACAAGTTAGGTACTTTAGGATTCTTTTGACATTTGACTGAACTCAGATGAACCCATTAACAGACTTGCTTATCAAAGCAACTTCTGGTTCTTGGAAGCAACTTCAAACATAATTTTTTTTTCTTCCCAAATGACAGCCCAGTTGGAAGATCAGCAACACTGCATATCTTGGTCTCCAATGATGGTTAGACAGATGGTTACACCTTGGTGTGTTCATGTGTGTGTGTGTACTGCTACAGATGGCTACACCACAGACGACATTGAATTCTACTGGAAGGGAGGCGAGACGGCTGTGACCGGGGTGACACGTATCGAGTTGCCGCAGTTCTCCATTGTCGATTACAAGTTGGTGTCCAGAAACGTAGTGTTTTCCACAGGTAAACAATGTGATTATATGTTTCCCATTGTTGCATGTTGTGTTGTTTGTGATATGAACTGGGCCAGAAACTTCACAGAGTTTCCTTTGGGAATAATAGATGACAGAACAACCTGGGGCTCTCACATATTAGACAGACGGCATTTCTAGTACATTATGTCCACGACATTGTTCACATCAAGGGTAGGCCTATTTTCAAGGTAACTGTCTAATGAATTCCTGTAGCAATCAAGTCTGTGCCAAAGCTAGATCTGTTGATCTTAAGTCCTCAGAGCCAAAGTTGTATTTTTCAGTGCCTCTAATTGGGTTGAAGTGGGAGAACTCGCTACCTTTGAAGTATCCTTCAAAAAACAGGAATGGCACAGGAATGACTCGGCATTACCTACCAAAACATGGCGTGATTGCTGTGATTCACACAACTAAAAGAAATTGAAAGATATGGTATATGGTTCTTTACTCTGAGAGGACTTTATTGAAAAATTGAATTATATGGTCCAGTTCTCTGGCAAGTAGTAGTATCTTAGATAAGATCCAATATGCAATTTATTGGACAAGAGCAACTGATACCAAATTTCCGTCACTTTATATCTTAGTTCATTGTTTACAAAGTTGACACCCCTATAGCTTAATAATAAAATAATGTGTGTTTAGCTGTCACATCCTGTCTCTCCTTTTGCCAAAAGCTTGGACAAGACATTTCAGTGCCGAGAATACATTTTAAAGCCAGTTAACAAAGGCAGCAGCGGTGCAGCCGAGTGTTAACAGTGCTGAGCCTGTAGCATGCCAAAATTATCCTACAAAGGTGTAATGAGTGTTTATTGATCAAAGACGAAACACTGGTGCTCAGTAAAAAAAACCACTAAGACAAGAGGGAGGCGTGCACGACTTGTAAACCTCATGCCGTGATTGCCATCATTAACTCCTGTTGTGAAACACGTCAATCAAGTGTTATTTATAGGTGCGCAATGGCCACTCCCTTCAGAGGAGTTCATCTCTGAAGGCAATTAATTAAGGAGACAGGGTGACACATTTACTGTATATAATATATAATACAGTGCGTCAGTAGTTACATGAAAAATATTTTGAGTATCATATGCTCGGGGGAAGGGATGTGAGAGGGAATGAAAGGGTGATTACATTCTCCTTTTTAACTCATTATGTAATTTGTTGTTAACAAGTTGGACAAGTGGAATATAATTGCTCCACCACCCCTTGTTTTATGTAAATAAATGACACCCGTCATTGACAGCATATTGAATCAGATTCACGGACAGCACTTTATTGATGCTCCCTAACCAGCCGCCCTATAATCCGGTCAGCAGAGACACATTCACACACAGCTTCTCCACTGTTTTCAAGCACCATGGAGGGGGAATAAGAGCTGTGTGACATTTATATTTGTAATCTCTCCCCAGAAATGCTCATGAGGAATGCCACACCCCAGCTTGTAACATGCCGTGAAACACTGCAGATTGTTCAATTCTTTGCTATTTGGTTATTTTTAACAGATCTCACCCAGACACACAGCACAGCATTATCTTCTCCCTCTCACTCTTCCCACAAGTGCCTCACTCTTAGCTGTTTGAGCAGTGGAGCTACCATATCCTTTGCTTTTGCCCTCATTTTCCACTGCATGTGTGTCTGCGCGCGCGCGTGTGTGTGTGTGTGTGTATGCATGCATGTCTGACTGCGCCCGGATCTGCGTGCTCATTTTGCGCACATGTGCCGCAATCCTGTGCGCACGCTCTTCACGTCCGAACGTGCCGCGGCGAACACACCAGAGTGCACTTGTTTGCGAGGAACAGCACGTCCCCTGTGGGTGGCGACTATTAAAGTTTAGTGTCCAGCGGTCTGCTCCCGTGCTCCTGGCAGGATGTGTGGAGCACATCAAAGGCTCCCCGCAAGGCTGGCTAATGACCAGGTTCCCTCCATTACATATGCCGCTGGCTTTACTCCCTCTCTCTCTCTCGAGCTCTCTCTCTTACTCTCTCGACCATTCTCTCTCTCCTCTGCTCGGTCCTTAATTCCCTCCCCATCTCGCGAAATGATCTTCTCCTTTTTCTGTCTCTACTCCTGCCTCCTCTTTATATCTTGGCCTCTCTCGCACTCTGTCTTTCTGGCTCGTCTCTCATTTGCCTTCCCTTCCTTTCTTCCACCTCTCCTGATCTCATTTCTCCCTCCCATTTTTTTCCTCTTGTTTCTTCACTTGCTTTATCTCTTGTCCTCCTTCTTTCTCTCTCTCTCTGTCTTTCTCCATCTCTCTCTCTCTCTCTCTCTCTCTCTCTCTCTCTCTTCTTTCTCTCTCTCTCTCTCTCTCTCTCTCTCTCTCTCTCTCTCTCTCTCTCTCTCTCTCTCTCTCTCTCTCTCTGTAGTGTGAGGGATGGTTGGATGCCAATTACCCTGCTGTTTCTTCCGGCTCTCTAACAGAAAAACAGCCCAGGATTCAGGGCATCATATATTCATGTGGAATGAGACCCACAACATCAATTATTCTCCTCTAAGCACACATACAAACACTGCCTGTTTGAGCTTGTGTGAATGTGTGTGCGTGTGCGTGTGTATGTGTGTGTGTGAAAGCCTTGCATGTGCATATGCATACGGACACATGCGAGGTTGTATGTGCAGAGGATCACTGCAGCAACAACTTGCTTGTGTTGTCTCCCCGCTGACCCGACAAATCCGTCGTGTTAGTTGACATGTAAGAGTACGTGTGTGTGTGTGTGTGTTGTTCGCACATCACAGGTCTTCGTTCTCACTGTCATCTCCATTGTTGTCAAGATCACTGAGATGATGGCTTAGACAGCATCCTCTGTCACGGTCATTGTCACATTTACATTTCAGGCTTTTACTGTACAACGTTGCCTCAGGATGTGCAGGCTCAAGTTTGGAGATTAAAAAAAGGCGTTAAATAAGGCCTGGAAAGTTTTTGAAAATGAATGCATGGCCTTGAAAATTTTTGAATTTTTATTTTTTATTTTTATGTGTATTCTACTATATACAAATGCACTTATTTTTATACTTATTATCAGTTGTAGTAGTACTAGTTGTCTTTTTGTTATTATCATCATCATTAATTTATTTATTTCTATATTTATTTATTGTTCACATTCATCAGTATGCCTCAGCTCTCTGCTCACCATCCAAGAATCACTTCACATCCTGAGGAGAAACTCCCAATGAAGATTTACAGCAGCAGTTTTAAACGGAAGGATTTCACATTGATTTCTTGACAAGATCACGAGTAAATACTGAGGCCTGTATGATGTCTGCTTGTGATGGATGTCATGTCTCCCCCGCAGACGTGCCAAGACTGAGTCCTTGAATTTCACCACAGACCTTGAAAGGCTTTGAAAAGTCCTTGAATTTGAAGTGCTGAAGCAGAGCAACTTGAAGTAGAGGTTCAGTTTTTCAGTCAAGGACACGTTGGCGGACAGTGTTGTTTATGGAATTACTGACCCAGCTTAGGTTGAAAAGTCAAAATTAAAAAAAGAAAAAAAAGTGAAAAAAGGAAATTGCTCCACCAGTGGTGTTCTGGGCCGAGTGCATATCTCCAGCGTTCCCGTGCTCCCATCCACTTCTCCTTGCTCAACGGTTTTTGTTGTATCATCGTTGGCGTCACATCCATTGTTGTATCATCATCCTCGCTTCCCATCTCCTCTGCCTCTTCCTCCTCCTCCTCCTCCTCCTCCTCTTCCTCCTCTCCTCCTCCTCCCCAGCTTCACACATGGTGTTCCTCCCACTCGCGGATGTTGTTTGGCGTAGCAGTTACAGCCAGTTCTGGACGCCCACATGCAGTGAACCGCAAACTCCCCTTTTTCTAAAACCACTTCTTCTTGCATCTGTTGCTGCAAAGATATCCAGTCCTTATTCAAACCGGAGGAGGAACCATTAAGGATGCACCAAAAACAGTGAATGGGATATTTTAAGACTACGGTGACAGTCTGTACTCCTATTCACACTATAATGTATGCTCAGACTTTCAGTGTTGAGCTATTTCAGGGCTGCCAAAATTGGGGCCCATGGGCCAAATATGGCCATCCATAGAACTTTGGACGACCTTCCAAAAGGGTTGCAGGGAATGATGAGATACTAAATAATTTGTCTATTTTGTTTGCATCCAAGCTACACTAGATTTTGCAATATAGCAATGCATCCATCTTATCAGCCTAAATAAAGCTAAAACCGAGACGAGCATCTCATCCCCCGCTGAAACAATAATGAATCCAAATCATTTGGTTTTAAGAAGTTTCCTGTTGCCATGGTACGATATGATTTCTGGGTAATGCATTTTTTAAAATTTCAAACTGTTTGCCCTTTGGAGCTGCCAAAACTACCTTGTGCCACTTTAATTAATCCTTTAAAGTGAGTTAATTGTAACACAAGGCATATCACAGAGAATACTGAAAACAACAAAGCTATAGTTTGAAAATAATTGGTGTCCAAAATCCTTTTTTATCTCACCATTGATTGATATGTCAGTTCCTGGCGTTCCATATGAAAAAGTGTGAATACCTGTAATGTAGTTGCCATGACGATTATCAAAGTTGTTTCAAGTTTATTTAGAGCCTTTAATCACTGTTTCACTCAAAGGGCTTTACAAGCACACAGTTTATAGAAAGCAGAACGACACCACCTGACCTGAACTCTCATAGCGGGGAAAAAAAAAAACCCATAAAAGCTCAGAAGCCAAAAGCGGAACAAATGGAAGAAATCTTGGGAAGGATCACAGAGAGAGGGAAGCTCCTTCCAGGCCAGCCAGGAGTACAATGGATGCAATTATTAGCTCCAGTTAAATACAGTCAAATCAAATCAAAATCAGATTTTGATGAATATTGCAAAATAAAGAAAAAAGACCAAACCCAAGTCTATTTTGCGAGCATAAGCCAAAACCAGATGTTCCACAGATTTTTCTCTCTGAAGTAATTCAGCCCAGCTTTGCAGGCGTGCTTGGTGAAAATTTCATGAAGGACACGTCGGGAATGTTATTGCAATCTAACACAGGTGCTGAATCTCAATGAGACTGTGTGGTTTCTCCCAGAGTGACTGTTTATTCATCTGTGCACACCCGTGTGGAGTTGATTTGGACCCACGCTCGCCACGAGTAGCCTTGGCTGAAACATGAAACTCCCACTTATCGCCCACGCGTTGGAAATTTCTGTGAAATGGCCTCCACTTATCCTCTGATATAAAACAAAAATGACAAATAGCCAGGGATAATGGGAGTAATGAGCTGTACATTCAATCCATAAAGACAAATACTCCATGGAGATCCATTATAAATCATGCATTGCCCTTCTTCTTATATCACATCATGAGTAACAAATATATATAAAATATTCTGTGAGAATTTCTCATACCAGCAAAGTAATGACATAATGATTTCTCAAATCATATTGAGGAATACAATTTTAAATTCCTGACTTAGGGAGACTCAAAGGCATCATGACATGCATTTATTAAGCTATTATACTTGCATTAATACCAAAACCCACACAATCATCGTATGAATCATGTAGGTGGACGGAAAATTGATAGATCATCAAAAAAATGTGTGCTCAGATTTTTATCACTATCCAGTATGTGTCAAACCGTCATGAAATAGGGTTACAGTTGCGTATGTGTGTATCTGTATGTATCTGTGTGTGTGCACTAGTGAGGGGATACTTGTTACCATGGCAATAAATCCAACCCATGCTGTCGGTGTAGCCATGGAAACTGAAACAAAAACACAAGGTGTCCCTGCCTGCTCCTGGACAAAAAAGTCAACCAAGATGTTGCTTTTCACTGGCAACATTTTACATGAAATGTGCATTTTTACTGAAATATTTAGATAATTTGGTAATTTTTTTGTTTTCAGTGGCATTGAATATACCTTTGTAGCTTTATTACAGATATAAAACTTTACATTTCCCATACATTTTTCCTCGCTTTTAAAAACTGATCATTCTCAGCACTTGCATCACTGAAAAATGCTCTTTTCCCACAAGATTAAAAATGCACTTTTCAGTCACTGTGCGACCTCGCTCATCCTCCTTTTTTTCCCCCCCTCCCTCCATAGGTGCCTATCCTCGACTGTCCCTGAGCTTCAAGCTGAAGAGGAACATCGGCTACTTCATCCTGCAGACGTACATGCCGTCCATCCTGATTACCATCCTCTCCTGGGTCTCCTTCTGGATAAACTACGACGCCTCCGCCGCCAGAGTGGCTCTAGGTAAGAATCAGTATTTGCCGAGCAGCCAGCACTTGGCTCCTTAAACGAGTGGCCAGGAACCGAGATGGGGCTGCGGGCTCACTTCTGTCGGATTCCCAGAAGGCAAGAGCAGCAATACGTTTTCACGAAACTGGGTCCCGAAGTGAGAGACCACACTTCTTACGGTGTCCTGAAATCAAGCTGGTGACTCATAACACTGTGGAAGACTCGGAAATGTGCGAGGTAAAAGGGCGCACAGCAGAAATATATGTACCCAAGACTAAATTTAGGAAAAGGTTGAAAAAATGGGGAGAATCCTCTTACTTGTCCTTTATGGATTGGGTTGAAGAAAAGATGTTCAATGCATTTGCAAAGCTGACAACATGTTGCAGTGGAGTGACGAGCGGCAGACTGATTTATTAAATGAATCCGTGTAAACCGGGTTATTAGAGAAATGTTCAAAGCGTTAACTTCCAACCGTGTAAACGCTCTAATCAAAATACTGCCTTAAGCTGATTACTCCTGGTAATTGGGGTGTTGGTGCGCATGTAAAGGTACTCAATATGTATGGAGGTTTTCTCTCTTTTTTTGTGTGTGTCTGTTATCTGCGTTTGCATTTGATTTCGGGAGGCGAAAGCACGAATCCGCGATCAAGAGAATACGCCATACCTCGGCCTTGGCTTCCCGCGGTCACTGAGTGGCCTTTTTCGGAGCTGCAAATAGACCGTGTCTTCAATAAAAAAACCCTCTCTAAAACATATTGAGGAGAGCTAATCTGGGCTGGAACACCCACTCACTGTGGGGCTCCTGTGAGCAATAAACAAAGGCAGAGATGGAAGCATCACTTAACTGGTTATTGTGATTCCTTGCAGGGGGGCTACAATACAGTCTAGTCAGATATTGAACAGATTAGTTCTAGATGACTTATGAAATATCGAGGATTAAACATATTTACTGAGCAGATAAAAGAACCAAAGTCATAACGTGAAGGGCATCGAGGGAATTAACATAATATAATTAGCACAATGGACTTTGTGTACCCGTCGCAATTAACACCAGCAGACAAGGTTTAAATAATAAATTACAGTTGGACATAAATTGCCACATTATAGGTACACACCGTCTTGCTAGGAAGGTGGTAATTATCCAGTTATCTTTCAGTGACTCACGAACATTGTGCATCCGCTCGCAGGCGCTTAGAAAACCAAGCCAAGCAACATGCTGAGTGAGTTTTTTTTTTTTTTTTTTTTTTTTTGGACAAACCTGCATCCACAGTCATGCATCCTTCAGGGAACCAATAAGAAAAGAAAGCTTGATCTAAATCTTAAATCTTCATCTGTCACACGTGCAGGAAATCCCTCAGACTGCAGTGTTTTTTTGGGGTTTTTTTTGGCGCAAAAACACCAAATTCCAGGTCATGCCGAATTATTAAACGCAAAGAACATGACCTACCAAAGGACTGACGGCTTGGAACAAGACAGAGTGAATTTTTGATTGCTCGGATATAGGCGCGTCAAATTATTGATCACATGGAAAAGGGCATGCCAGAACATTGATTTCTGAAGATCAAGGCACAGCGAATTAATATTTACGATACCAGACAATCATCAAAGTCTGGAGCGATGAAATGAGGAAGTCCAAGCATAATAAACCATAGAAACCACAAAACTAAAATACAATTAAAAGATATTGTCTGTAGCTGCTCCATTGACACTAAATAGATTTTGCTGATTTTAAGGGGATATTCTGAATATATCGATTACCTCAAAGGTGGAGGCATCACCTTCAACATATAAAAAATTAAGTGATCTTCACATTTTATTTTTTTTCTTATATATCATCATAATATTCAATGTACAGTCACTTCTGTCCCCAGATTCCTTGTTAGAGACGCAGACGGAGATATAATGGAATTGTGATGACCTTAACACATCATCATGCTTTATGGAGCAACATCCATCTCTTTCTTTTGCTCCACTCTTATGTAATAGTACATACAGCTGGTTTGAGATGGGAAAAGATATTTGGAAAGTGTGTGTGTTTGTGTGTGTGTGTGTTTGCCTTTCACATCCACCTGCTTTTTAGGAGAGCTGGTGAGCTTTCTTTCGTCTAAGCATGCTGGATGCAATATCCGGTCATTATCGTATGTCTTTGTGTGTATGCATGTGTGTGTGTGTGTGTGTGTGTACGTATTTGTGCATGTATGTGTATGCGTGAAGTCCTGCTAGCTGCAATATCCGGTGTGTACTTCTCCAGCTAAGAGGCAACCGGACGACCATTCCCTGCTCCGGATGGATCATTACAAGCTTTCAGCAGGTGCCTAGATGGGGAAGAGTGTGTGTGTGTGCGCGTCTGCATGTGTGTACGTCTGCTTCCTTTTTTTGTGTGTGTGTGCAAACCTGCCAGTAAGAGCATTGTAATGATCAGAGAGGAATCAATTCAAGGAGGCAGCAGGAAAACAATTCAATTGTTTGAAGGAGAATCTCATTTTCCTCAGCAATTCCGAAGCATCGCGGAGTTACAAACGAGCCGCTCGGCCCGTAATCGGGTTGGAGCCCATTTTCACCGGTCCTGCCCTCCGCTCATAATCATATTATATGAACTGTCAAGGTGTGGGCATTTGCTGTAATTGGTTAGGGAGCGCTGTTAGTGTAACAGGAGACGCGCAGGTGTGAGCTCACCAGACCGCCATGCCCCGTAAAACCTCCCGAACCGACCGGTTTTCTAAATTATGGGGCTTGTTAACTAGGTAGCTAACAGTCTGTGTGCCTTGATAGAGTTCAGGTAATATTGGCTTGTTTTATGGCCTTGATGTGCAGACGGCTGCTGGTGCCATAACAAAGCATTTTGAACGGGTGTCTCTGCAGACCTCACACCCACATAGTTAACATTCTCAGCGTTTTGTTGCAAGCTACTTAGCGTTTTTTTTTTTGTTATTTACAGTGTTGAGTTATGTTGCTAATGGCCTGTTGGTTTCTGATTATAGGAGATTTGATTGCTGTGTGCCTTTGTGAATGGCTGCTCAGGTGCAAAAGGGACCTGGGAGCACAACAAGAGGAGGGAGGAAGGGGGGACAAACAGAGGCGCAGTGTGAGCTCAGAGGGAAGCCACCGGTAAATGATGGCGGGATCTGGGGGGAAAGAGGTAAAGGATAAACGAGGAGGGAGGGACGGCGGGCGAGGTGAGCGATCGAGGGAGGGAGCGACAGAGACGGGGGAGGGAGAGAGGTTCGGAAGCAGACTGAGAGGGAGGGAGCGAACAATGGGAAGAGACAGGGAGAGACGGAGCGAGAGGGAGACAAGAGAGTGAGAGAAACCCCATAAAACTATATTTCTCCCCCGAGAGTCCGGGCGGCGTGATGAAAAAGGAGGGAGGCCCATGGGCGCAGGGCCCTTTGATTAAATTGTCTGAACAGAGAGAGCGAAAGAGAGAGGGAGGGAGGGAGATGGAGAAGGAGGAGGTGTGGGGGGGG
>OMLF01012109.1:0-12125 GCA_900302615.1 Holocentrus rufus
GGAGAAAAAGACCGGGACAGGTGATGGATGGGTGCGGTGAGCGTGTAGGATGGGGCAAGGGATTTAGGGCTGGAAATTTGTTGGTGTGTGTATGTGTGTGTGTGTGCGTGCGCGAGTGTGTGATTATCTGTGATGGTCTGGGGCGCTCAGCAGCAGCTGCAGGCTCTATGCTTCGTTCCACTGGGCAGGCAGGGACAGAGGCACACTATCACATCACCTCCTCTCCCTTTCTGTAGATATGACGTCACCTGGCTGCACCTATGACCATTCGGAAAGATCGCATGCGTGTGTGTGGATATGTGTGTGTGTGTTCCTGTGTTGGAGGTGTGTTAACAGGCAACACTGAGCTTTAATGTGTGTGCAGTTTTGAGAGTAAAAGGAGGTAGTGTCCTGAAGCTGTATCACCTCCAGTGGGACACAACCTGAACACAGCGGTGTTATTCAAGAACATCTTAAGGTTATAGAAGAGAATTTCTTGAATAAATTTTTACAAGATCTGAGTATTTGAAAATATTAATTCATAGCAAGATTATATTTGCCCCCTGTTTTAAAGCTCTTTGTTCAGTTTGCTCTTTCTTGCGTAAAACAGACTCCCAGGCTGATTACATCCCTGTGAAATCTTTATATCCTTTATAAAGATGGAAAACACTCAAGAAATGATGTTTTTGCATGCACTTTTTTTCCTCTTACTTTTGCAACTTTCAACAAGTTGACTTAGAAAATTGGTACACACCAGGCATCGTTTTTAGAGAAGACAGTTTTATGTAGTTGTCATTTTCATCAGACAAAATTGACAGTAGACACCTCATTTTACCTTTTCCCCATCTGTGAGTGTTTGAGTGTCTGTCTTAAAAAAAAAACAAAAAAAAAACAATCCACACAGTAGGAAGACACAACAGCAACTCTCAAATATACATTGTGCATTTTTTCCAAACAAGTTTTTAACAACTAAGTGAGCACTAAAAATGTTATTTTCTTCCCTTTATGTGGGACTTTTTATTTACTTTTCTCATATGTCCATCATCTCTCACTCTCTCTCTCTCTCTCTCTCTCTCTGCAGGTCTTACGGCAGCTGCAGCAGGGCCTGGCGAAGTGCTACTCCGTGGCCTTTGAAAAGAGCGGCGCCGTGTCCGACGCCAAGATCACGCCGCACACGCTCAACTTCGTCAAGAAGCTGGTCAGCACCTTCGGCGTCGGATTGGAGAACGTCTCCAACGTGTCGACGATGTTCTCCAGCGCCGCCTCCGAGTCGCTGGCCCGCCGGGCGCAGGCCACCGCCCAGGACCCGGTGTTCCAGAAGATGAAGGGACAGTTCACAACAGGTCGGTCGGCTTTAAGAAAATCACAGCTGCCTTGTTTAGTACCAGACAGAAGTATTACCCATCCAAAACAAGATAATTTTGAGGTCGTCCAAAGCAAACACCTGTTCTCTGCATTTACATTTTGAACTTCAGTTTAGTCTCACGGCTCTTGGCGGTGTTAACTTTCAGCATCATCAGTGCACCTCGCTGGATTTACATCATACATATGAAAATTTGAGGAGACACAAGAGTGTTGTTTTCAGGCTGTTCTGTGAGTGTTTGACTTGATAAAGTCTGACAAACAGGCAGGTATCGAACTCGAAGCACGCAACACCTCCCAGCTCTTCTCCCTAGGGCTTTGCATCAGAGTTGACATCAACCACCTTTCAGCCAACAGGAACAACATGCGCGCCCGTGTCTGCACCGGCCCAAATGATGAGGCCCCGGCCGGCCTCTGTAGGGACACATTGAACTGACGAGGTTATATCTGCATAAAGACACGTGTGCTGCTCATATCAGGGCTGCGCAGGGCGGACTGCACTGCTGCTGAGAGCCGCTGGAGCAGTGGAGTTCAGCGATGTAATTAAGGTTCCCAACCAGATGATTTGATTTTAGGGAGAGGGGTGGGGCTCGTGACTGGTCAGAAATGAGTGTCTGAGTGCGTGCATGTGTGTGTGTGCGTGCGTGCATGCCCTTAATTGTGTGTGGCAGTAGTTTTGATTATACACAAGTTGGTGCCATGCTAATCTAAGCCAGTGCCCCAGTGATCATCTCAGAAATACACTGTTGCAGGGAAGCTAACCCAATGCTGTGGTTTGTCGACACACAGCTCCAGGAGAGAGTTAAATCAGCTCCATACTGAATATGCAATTAGAAAAATGTGTATGCATGTATTTTTTCAATCAAATTCATTCATTTAAAATGTATTTAGACATGTTTAACCAGCAGGCAATGTCAAAAATAGGGTTTGACTAGTTTTTTAAGACCAGTTTTTGGATTGAAGCTGCTGATAACTATTTTGATATTCTGTACATTTTTAATTTGACCATTTTTCCCCCCAAATTTTTATCCCCTTTTATTATTAATTTGTAGTTATCCCCTAGGCTTTATTCTTGGCAACTTTTTAAAAGCCTCTTAAACATTATCTCCACCATGTGATACCATAACTCTCCACTGAAGCCCATAATAATTAAATTATTAGGTTGGTTGGCAGCTCCTTAAGCCATGCTGAGCCGGGTCTCAGTGCAGGTTTTGCAGACCGCACAACTTTATCTGTATCTGGTGTGCTTGCTTTGCTCCGTCATCGTCTTTGGCAGGTAACCAGCTTTTGTTTAGAGGCTCCTCTCTGTGCCAAAAATGAACATACGAACAGCACTTGAAGTGGCCGGTGAATTTTGGAATCCACCAGTGAACGTGGCTGGTTGACAAAACCGTTGTTCTCTTGTCCTGCTTCGTATTAGTCTAAAAACACTACTTCAGTGGCAATTATGTTCTCATTACATAGAAAACCACTTGTTCCAGGAGAGGCCAATTAGCATTTGTAAACATAAACAGCCCTCCTCCAATTCTAGATTAGAAAAGCAAGACAAATGTTTGTCATGCCAGTATACAGCCCAGAGGAGCCGGTGTGAAGTATAGACTGAAAATGGAGTTAATATAAACCTTAGCTTGTATTTCCAAATCACCTGGACAAGAAAATTCCCATAGTTACCTTTTCCCTCTCTTCTAATCCAGTCTGTACATTGATATGACTTTACAGATTAGAGGTTGGAAGAAACTCTTCTGTTTCTGGTGATGGAAGACAGTAGCGAATGCTCTTTCATCCACTCCAGCTTTGGATTAACATATTTCAGATCTTCAATTCTCTTTTATAGCCATGCATATTCATGCAAGGCAGCAACAGAGCACCTCGTCATTCAGGCCTGGATATTCAGACTCAAGCTGTGGAATCCAACAGGACAGGTGCAGCTCTGGCTTAGCCAAAGTCCCCGCTGAGACATTTTTCTCCAAACAATCATTCCCCTGTTTTTGGAAGCCGCATGTCTGTTTTCCTACATTACATAAGGGAGTTGAACCACAGTTCAGTGGACTCTGGTTTAAACAAGGAATGTCTGCCTCTCCCCAAGCTCTCAGCGTTCAAATAAACCTCTCCGCTGGCTCCTCTCCACTCCCCGGGCCTGACTACACACACATGTACACTTATATACACTGTGAGCGGACTGCCCACTCTGTCCTTCTCAGCCCACCTCCACCCTGCCACTCCCTCCTCTCCTCCTGCCTCCCCCTGCCTGCTTTCCTCTCTCCCCTGTGCTTTTCCCCTCCACTGGTCCTGAGAGTGGCCAATAGAGCTAATGTGTTTGGCCTTGGGATAGAGGAGGACTAGGAGAGGGAGAGAATGAGAAGCAGCTAGGGAGAGAAGGAGCGCCTGACTCAGGGAGAAGCGAGCCGCAACAAGACAGTGAGCCAGAACAGGCGAGAATAGAAAATTACAGAGAGAAGACCATAAAAGAAAGAAGAGCGGGAGATCAACAGATAGAAAACAATTGGAACGAGAGCCTGTGAAAAACAAGATGACAGGTGTGGCGGTATTAGCGAGCGAAAGCATGAGAGAACGGCAGAGCGAATGAGTGAACGAACAAGCAAACGAGACCGGGCGAGAGCCAGAGTAAGCGCTGATGAATCCTACCAGATGTTGGGGCGCCAGCTGTGTTGGCGCAGTCAGGCGTCACCGGGGCTTCTGCCTCGCAGGGTGCCTGGCGACGGTCGCTACCCAGCTGTACCCACGGTGACGGGGGAACAGGGCCGACGGAGGGAGAAACCACACAAGCCTTCTGGAGCGGAACAAACAGGGTTTACAGAGCTGCTGAGCAGCCAAGCTCCCCTTCCCTGCACCACGTTAGTGGCTCACTCGCTTTCACAGGGTTTGTGGGCCGGAAAATATGGGTTTATGTGTGCACACATAACATTTGGCAGTGGGGAGGCATTCAAATCCAATTACGGTGAATGCTATTTGCATGAGTTACTGTTTTAGGAGTGGATCTGTTCCAGAGACCTTTGTCAGAAGAGCCTTCTCTGAAAACAATTGCACAAGTTTCCTGGATTGTTTATTCTTTCCCAGTGGAAAAATCAAGAAAGTCTTGCTGAAATGAAGTCTGGCTGAAAAGACATGTAGCATGGTTTAATTCAACTGACTATAATTTTGCATAGTTGTTTGACGTAGTTTATAGAGTCTTCAATCTTCTCCAGACAGCAGCCTTAGGCTTTAGATGTGAACTTTTTGCCGCTCGTTGAAGCTGGAAACCTTCCCACTGCTGTCCTTGCTGCTGAGTCGACCTCTGAATGGCTCAGCGGTGCAGCCGCCAATCAGACATAAGAGACTCAAGTGAACTCCATCCCAACACATTCATTCACACACTCCGTCCCACACTGAGTCAGGAACAACAGTGCACGAGGGGAGGGGTAGACCTATGTATAGAAGTGGCCCACCTCCTGGGTCCGGGTCCATATTTTGATGCAGCAGTGCTGATGCTCCGGTGTGGGCCGGGCAGGAGAGCGGGCCGGTGCCAGTTCCTGTTCGCAGGTCAGAGAGCGGCCTGGCTAGCACTCTTTTCTCAGCATCCCCGCTCCCCCACCAGCCGACAGAGCAGAGGTCAAATACAGGTTCAGAGGGACTGAAAATAACCTCTCCGCTAGTCTCTTCTGGTCTCTCCGGCTCTGATGTACTTTTCTGGTCTGCTCCCCTGCAGTTTCAGCAACTGTGAAACGTTTCCATCTTGGCACAAACTCAAGGACCAAAATTCTTGTTGATATTTTTAAAAAAGAATTAAAAATGTAGACAAATATGAGCAAAGTGAGTAGAAGTTTTGTAACAAGTTGGAAAACACAGTAATATTGAGAATATACTGAGTTTGAAAACCCCCATTTGAAGTGATTTTTCCCTGTAGGACCATGATATGAAAAAGATATTTTGTTAAGTATAAAATTGTTTAGATGTCATGCTTGAACACTGACAAATATATTCCAAGTGGTGAGCTTAAAAGATAATGTTAAAATAATCAGTCATGCATTTTTTTTATTGTAATAACTGCAAGTGAATTACATTTTTGTGAAATTATACTGTTCCTCATTTTGCTGAGAACACCCTGGAAGCTCCGTAAGGACCTCTCGGGGTCCCCAGACCCCACTTTGAAAACTGTGTGTGCTCTGTGTAAGAGCAGCAGGATTAATTTTTCTTATAGTGTGTAGTTAAAGTAGTTTCAACCAAAATCATACACACAAAAGTGGACTAAACCTGCTTAAATTTTTAATGACCTTTACATCAAAAGACTCAGACATTGTTTTACGCTTTATTAAATATTGAGGCGTATTTTGAGCGGTATTAACATAATGCACTGTTTCTTATGTGCATTTGTTCACGAGGTCTAACAGGTAATAGGATTTCTATCCGATAAAGATGGAATGATATTACCGCATAGCCTCACAGCTTGGAAGGACCGGAGCATGTCTCGGTTATTCTATTTGCTGGCATTATACACTTTTATGATCCTGAATTGTCGGGTTGCAATTTCTCAGGACTGTTTCAATTTTACCTCTGCTATCGAGGCAGGTGAATTGCAGGCAGACGGGTAGCAAAATAGGGCCACTACCAAAAGAACATTGGCTGTTTTAAAGGGCTTATTTAAAGTATTAGGAGGTCTCACTCTGGGAGAGATTGAACGGGTTTGAAATGGCAAGGCCTTGCCGTTTCATGGCTTCATTATAACAGGCGGCACAACAGGGTGTACTGAAATAGGAGAGGCGTGTGTGCGCGTGTGTGTCTGCGTATGTGTGTGCGCGCGTGCATCCGTGTTACAGAGATGTCCTGGGGGCTTTACTCTAAAATGGAAAACCTGCCTGGCTCACTTCCACTTCTCCTACTTCCGTTGTTATTGCTACAGCTCATCACAATATGTTAGGCGCTATATGAGTTGTGACTTGAATGAGGAATTTAATACTTTAAGACTCTCATTTTTTTCTCGCTCTGATTAAATCAGCTCTTAGCCTCCATGAGGGAGTTTTAAGCAGGAAGAGCAAACAGCTCTCTTTATGCTGCCAGCCTGCTGTGAATAACTTATTCTTGAAGTACCCTTAAGCAAGGCACTTCACCCCCACTGCTCCACTGGGTCTATTTAGCGGCCAGCAGTGCAACACACTGTTTATAATGGACAGTTGCCAGATGCAAGTTTGTGTAACAACCCCTCCTCCGCCCCCGAGGCCGTCGCTGTGACTAACAAGGTGTTCTCAGTCCATGTTTTTGGATAAATTATGTTTAAGAAAATAAATTGTAGCCTTATGCTCTCGCTGACTCCCTCTCAGCTTGTAACTTATAGCCCGATCTAGCTTTCATTAATCTTAGCTGTTTGCTGTTTCAAGTAAATCTTACACTAACCCCATCATCGAAATCTCTTATGACCCAAAAGCTTTCAGACATAAATCACTTTTTTAATAATTTGAGGCAAGTAACATCCCCTAGGTGTATACTGTATGTGTTTTAACCCCTTATTTACCTTCAGTGCACATTTTATTAACAGTAGTGGCCTGGGAGCGCAGTTGCATGGGGATTAAGGGTTTCACACACACACACACACACACACACACACACACACCTGGGAGCTGCCCGGTACTGCTGCAGTCTTGTACTATCGGCCTCCATTTGAGCAGTTTTGGGCTTTTGTGTCTTGCCCGAGGCCATTTCGAGGGTGGCTGACGAGGGAGGGGAGGCTGTTACACATCCACTCCCCCCAATCAGGTTCTCCCAGCCAGCCTGAGGACTTCAGCTGGCGACCTGCTTCTCTAACCTGCAAGCCATCACCGCGCTTGGTCTCTGTATCTCGCTTTCTCAGGTTTTTATGTTTCATTTAAACGTGAACATCACCTTAAGTCTTCTCAGTCGCTGAGATAGAGCCAGTAAGTCCACAAGGCCCCGCTTATTTATTTATTTAGCTTCTTTTTTTTCTTTTTTTTAGCTAATAACACTAATAAGCTTGGGGGGAGACAGCAGGTTGTGGCTCTATTTGTTGCCAGGCAACTCATGAAAACCCTTTTGAAGTGCAGCAGTTTTTTCCTTTCTCTTTTAACACTGAAGAGAGACAGGAAGGATGGGACAGAAGGAGCAGGATGACATGCAACATAATGTATGCACCAGGCCAGATAAAACTCAATGTATATGGCATGCACCTTAGCCAGCTGAGCCACCAGGTTCACAGCACTGCTTTGAAACTATTTTTAACATCTAGCCCTCAGGCGTTCTGAGCACTAAAATCACGCTAAGCCTTCAGCGCTGCGAGAATGTGCAACATTTCTCCCCACAGGGAAAATAAGAATAAAAAAGGCCGGTGGTGTGAAGTGAGGTTTCTGCCGGACACGTCACCTTAACCCTTGATTTTCCTCTCCTCTCACCTACCAGACTTCGACTTCAGCGTGCCCGGCTCCATGAAGCTTCACAATCTGATCTCCAAGCTGAAGAAGTGGATCAAGATCCTGGAGGCCAAGACCAAGCAGCTGCCCAAGTTCTTCCTCATCGAGGAGAAATGCCGCTTCCTCAGCAACTTCTCTGCGCAGACAGCCGAGGTGGAGATCCCCGGGGAGTTCCTCATGCCCAAACCTACGCACTACTACATCAAGATCGCCAGGTAGAGGTCTCGCCTACGCAAGCACACCCGGGCACAAGTGGGAAATTAAGACCAGCTGCTAGCTAAGTCCTTTTTAATTTGACTGTCTGCTCAACTATCATTTGGATTTCCCTTTCTATTCTAAAACTAGTTGTGGGGTGAAAAAGCTTCTGGTGAATTTAGATGTTTATCAGTTACTACGCCTCATGGCTTAAAAAAAAAAAAAAAAAAAAAAGTAGATTTTATAGACAGTCAGGCCAGGAAACTTGAACCTGACAAAAGTTTGGTGCAAACCCAGACTTAGCCTGAGGGGTGTTTCTCCTTGTGAGCTCAAGCCCAGTTAAGGCTCTTATGTGTCGATGATTCGCTAATAACAAATTGCTTATTTGTTAAAGCCAGCTCCCATGGAATCAGACATAATATGCAGTTTTCACTCAACCGCTGAAATATTACATATGTTAGAGAAAACAAAACATCCATATTTCAACCCTCCCCACACCTCTTTTCCTGCATTTAATTTCTGCTCTCTCTCTCTCTGCAGGTTCATGCCCAGAGTGGAGATCGTTCAGAAGCACAACACAGCAGCCCGCCGCCTCTACATCCGCGGCCACAACGGGAAGATCTACCCGTACCTGGTGATGAACGACGCCTGCCTGACCGAGTCGCGGCGGGAGGAGCGGGTGCTGCAGCTGCTGCGGCTGCTGAACCCCTGTCTGGAGAAGAGGAAGGAGACCACCAAGAGACACCTTTTCTTCACGGGTAAGGCCCGGGACGAGCTTGGCGGGCTAGAAATTAATGGAGGCTCGGGGGCACAAACGGCCTTGAATGTTGAAATTAAAAACGCCTTTTTTTTTTTACTTTCATCCCATTCTTTTTCGTTGAGTTGTCATATTGTCACGGCTGAACGTGACAACTGTCCCCCGCGGGCGATCGC
Source organism: Holocentrus rufus (assembly GCA_900302615.1). NCBI lineage: Eukaryota > Metazoa > Chordata > Actinopteri > Holocentriformes > Holocentridae > Holocentrus > Holocentrus rufus. Next base: position 8,886 of record OMLF01012109.1, read on the forward strand.
AGGTGATTCATGGGAGCCAGTGGCCGGGAGATTGTTCCCACTGGGTTCTGGGAAAGAATAATTTTCTTTTTCCTTTATCAAGAAACAAGCTTTTTTTTTTCTTCTTTTTCTGCACCTATTTGTTCCTCACAAGTCTGATGAGAGCTCTGTGTCCTTGGAGAACAGAAAGTAACACACAGCGACCTCCGCTGCCGCCGTGCACCCAGAACAATCGGCGCTGACCCTCTCCTCGCGTTTTTCTTCGCCCTCCTTTCTTTTCTCTGTCTTTCCCCTCAAACAACACATCACACACACACATTTTCTTTTCTTTCATGCACAATTTCCTCTCCTGTCAAACCCCCCTTGAGGTTTGCCTCCACCCAGATGTTTGCCCACTCTCCATTTCTGCACTTGATTGGTTTGTTTAGGGGGAAATATGGACGGGGAATTCAGCGGTCCCATCCAACCCATTTCCTCCCCACTGGAATGGCTGGCAGTGACTCGCTGGGTGCCACTGTATGTAAATGTTTAGACTGCTTTCATCCTGGGTCTCATTTGCCACCTTCTGCCCCGTTTGACCCAGCTCGGTGTTGAACGATGACACCTCATTTTGCAGCTATTTCCCAACCTGGATTATTTTCGCTGTAGATTTAGATCTGCGGTTTTACACAGAGACTGTTTGTCGTCGAGCGAAGCCAGATGTTTACAGCCATCGTGTCACTGACTTGGTTGTTTTCCCCCCTTTCTCTGCCTCCTTCCTTCCTGCCACCTTCTTTTCTCTCGGGCTTTCCTCCATTTGATTTCCTCTCCTCTCTGCTTTTCCTTCCTCTCCTCCCCCCTCCTCCTCTCCCCCTCCTCCAGTGCCCCGGGTGGTGGCGGTGTCTCCTCAGATGCGGCTGGTAGAGGACAACCCCTCGTCTCTGTCCCTGGTGGAAATCTACAAGCAGCGCTGTGCCAAGAAGGGCATCGAGCACGACAACCCCATTTCCCGTTACTACGACCGTCTGGCCACCGTACAGGCCCGAGGCACACAGGCCAGCCACCAGGTCGGGACTCATTCAAATACACACATTTTCACACGCACACACACTCACAGATAACATGGTAGGCACAAAAGACCTTCACAGCCTGATACAGCTATCACCCCCTTTACACCTGGCATGATCCTGCATCCTGGGTTGCAATCAGACGGAGCAAAAACACACACACGGCAAGACGAGGCGTTTGCTGTCAGTTTTAAAGGATGTAAATACTATGAGAGGAAGTTATGAACGTGGAAATCTTCCCATTGTGTGGAAGAGATAAAGCTTATTTCGCTGTGTTTACCGAAAGGAAATAAATCCACTCTTGGATGCACTGTTGCGCTGTTAGATATCATCCATATGTGATGTACAGTGCTGGAATATTTCTTACTGCTGCTGGAAATATTTGCACATATGCACAATAATAATAAAAATACATCAACAAAGTAGACTGTGGACTTCTGATGTCCCAAAAAAAAGACATGTTCAAGTCAGTTGTAAATGTGCCAATATTGCACAGCAACCACAAGTTAGAGGATTTAGTTCCACTGAATTGAACAAAGTAGAGCCTGACTCTGACCCTCTTCTTTTTAGCTGGACCACAGCCATGCCTGAGCCACTTAGCTAACCTCCACTCCCCTCCTCCCCCCCTCCTCCTCTGTCTCCCTCCAGGTCCTGCGGGACATCCTGAAGGAGGTGCAGGGCAACATGGTGCCTCGCAGCATGCTGAAGGAGTGGGCGCTGCACACCTTCCCCAACGCCACCGACTACTGGACCTTCCGCAAGATGTTCACCATCCAGCTGGCCCTCATCGGCCTGGCCGAGTTCATGCTCCACCTCAACCGGCTCAACCCCGAGATGCTGCAGATTGCCCAGGTAGCCCGCACACACAAACACACACACTTAAACACATCTCAGACTGTCTGTCAAGGGCAAGTGGGATCCTTGCGACGGCGGCTAATTCAATATGTATACACTCTGATAGATGCATTAAGAGATCACCATTACCCTCTCCATATCTGGCCATATGAATTACCATTCTCCCTCATGACATTCACGCTAGGCCTATCAGTCAGCCAGCCGCTGTCAATGCGAAGGATGTTTTGACAGAACGTTATATTCATTCCCTCTGCTCTACAGCTATCAAAGACATTTCAATTTGAAGAGGCTGTCTGTGCACTTGTGTGTGTGTGTGTGTGTGTGTGTGTCTGGGTCCACGTGCGCCCGTCTGGAGCTCAGGGTCCGCAGACAGCTTTCTCAAAGTCATTATTAAAGATGATTGTGTCAGTCGGCCACCCCTCCCCTCTGATCCTAATCGGCCTTTGCTGACAGGCGTTCCTCCGGGCAGCTAAGCGCTGGTATTAAGCCCCCTCTCTGCCTGTTCCACTCCGCAGATCCCATTAGACACAGGAGGATTACGGTGCGGAGAGCGTACACACACACAAACACACACACACAAGCAGAGAGAGTGCAAGGACAGGACATCACAGCCACAACATCGTGCCCCACCCTGCCAGAGGAGAGACCTCTTCTCATCTTTTTTATCGTTGAACTATTGATGTTTCAAGGAAAAAAAAAAGCGGCAGTGCAGCGGGTCATCAGACCCTAAGTCATAAATTTAATTCTTTCAACACCTCTCTTTGTATTTGATCTTTTCTTAAGCAGAGCTCTCAGGTGCCACTTCACCTCTTGAGAGCCAGCCGAAGTGCCCTGTGTCATTTTTCTCTCGACATCGTTGACGTTTTCCTCCCAAGATTACCCCGGGGGTCTGTGATTGCTCGCGGTCAAGTTCACGATCCCGAGTGACACGTTTATGTCGAGTCATCCCGTCGACACGAGCCCCAAAATGGAGCCGGCGCCGGTCACCCCCAGCATTAGCATTCTGCTCGCCGCCTCCTCAGCCAACTGTCTGCGGGCTTATCGGAGCCTCCTGGGGGTTGCCGGTGTCTCAGCCCGCTGCCTTGAGGCCCTCCGCCGGGGCCCCGGAGGAGCAAATGACACAGAAGGAGAGCAAGGGGGAAGGGATGGAGTTTAGGAGGAGGGAGGGAAAGAGGCGAGACGGAGGAGGAGGAGAGGGAGTAAGAGTTGGAATGAAATGCGCTGCTATAAAGCTGTCAGGGCCACTCACCTTTTCATATAAGGGAGCTTATCTCCCTGGAATGGCTGCTCGTGCAGTGGCCCTCTCGCACATAAACGCAGGCTTAGAGATGAAAACTCGGCTGTATATATTTAACTCAGC
>OMLF01012114.1:6861-24770 GCA_900302615.1 Holocentrus rufus
AGTTTTTTTCTTTTTTTTTTTTTTTTTTTTTTTTTTTTTAATGCAGATCCAATTTAGCTGTCCATTACTCATGCATTATAAATGCACTAATCAGCTGAATGATTGGAACCATATGGAACCCAGCTCTTGTGAAATTTAGATACTACATACCAGAACTCTTTGGGAACCGTGAGGAAGTTTAAATTACCATGACTACCCAGTTCTGCATCACCAATTTAAGACAAATGGAGATAATCAGGCGTGTACACACAAGGCCAAGGACAGAAACATACTGATAATATTATATATCCTATTAAATTACTATTTTAATGTTAAAAAGTTGCATATCACAGCTTTGCCTAATTTAAACTAATCTAATGCAGAAATTAATACAGTGGAATCTTTGCATATGGGTAATGTTAAGAAACAAATACATGGATTTAGGCAGTTGTGTACTAATTTATTGTGATTTTAATGTGAAAAAGATGCATGATGTAGCTTTATTGTGGCTTTAACTAATTTAAAATAAGCTAATACAGATGCACATAGGCAGTCTCAAGGAAAACACATGGATCTAGGCAGAAGTTATACAAATCAAAGAATTGTGAATGCTGTATAGAATCTGTATCTGACTGAATCCGTTTTCCACCAGTATGTTTTTTGACCCACTGTCTTAACTGCTTTGGAGTCTGACCAGACCAGCACCACTGCAAATTCAGCCCAATTTTGAAAATCAATCATGATGGCCCAAAACGGGCCTGAATCAGGCTCAAAGCTGTGTAGTGCATCCCCTCCATTAATCAGACTGTGGGCAAATGCATGTCAGATTACTGTCAGAAGCAATTACTGAAATACTCTGTGCATGAGAACATAGTCACTGGCACTCAAAAGCAAAATGACAGGATACTCTGATCAGGGGATTTTTGCTCTTAACATCCAGTCCCATAGCTTTCCTCTGGTCAAACTGTGATATCATCATGGATTTTGGAAGGCTCAAACAAGACTTAAAAGCATCATTATATCAAATAGAAACACTATTTAAGACATTTCAAAGGGGCTCACACCCTTTCAGCATTGATGTAACATGCTTTTTGTTTGTGTTTTTACTTGGCTGGAAATTAGACAGGAAAAGGAAATTTTCTCACTGTTTCAAATATAAATATACTTTTTTGATGTTATCTATGTCTTTATTTCCTTATTTCCCCACTTTTTACACTTTTTTGCTCTCTCCTTTGCGCTCTTCCCTGTTTTTCCTCCCTCCATCAGGGGTCAGTTCCTCGACTATGACAGGGATGACGTGGCAGCTCAGCCCAGGGAGTGGAAGAAGTATGAGTTCCACTATGACAACGTTGTCTGGGCCTTCCTCACACTTTTCACTGTCTCCACCGGAGAGGGCTGGCCGATGTAAGTCAGGCAACCCCCCTCACATCAGTCAATCTGCTCCACACACACTGACTCACCAGCCCTACACAATAAAGAGGCTGACATGCTCATATTTATGAGTCAGTCAAGTCAGATGCACAGATGAGCTCTTGTGCATAGAAGAATTGCTACAGATAAATAAAGTAGAAGGCTTAGGTTAAGGTATAAAGGCATAAGGTGTAGATCTGCTGTTATAGTTTTGCATAAATGCCAGTAATAATGGTATTAAACTAACAATATCACACAATACACCAGTGACAAATACAGTAAATAATGACTGATTTTAAGGAATGCTATAAAAATACCCACATGCAACTGAGATTATTTATTGTGTTATATACAAAAAATATAGTTAACTACTGCAAAGACATAAAGATAGGAGGCTGTACTTTACAATGTGTCATCAGCAATACCTTAATAACATGAGGTAGACAGCACTAAATTTAAAAAAAAAACTGTGATTGCAATGATAAAAAGATACATTTTCTTAAATATTAGATTTATAGAAGAATTAGACATAAAATTATTTTGGTTGAATGCACCTTATCCAAAACAGGAGGTAAGGCATATCTCAAACCAAGCTGTTTTCTTGTATTTTCCAATGCATGCATTATTTATTTGAGTTGACTTTGCTATGGTTTAATGAATTGAGTTGACTTGATATGGTTTAATGAAGTCAGTAAAAACTTATATGCTATTTTTTTTCTGAGAAATTTCAAAGCCATTCAATTCCAAATGAACCAGAGCATTATGGTCTTGAATCCTTGACAGATTATTTATTTTTTGTTTTCATATACTCCAGTTTTGGATGTAACATCTGGGTTTGCCCGCGAGTATAGCTGATGCTTCTATACCTCATGTGGCTAGTTAATAAGCCTTTCCCATCACCTTGCTATGGGCTTGACTGATCATTACTGTGTCCTTTAAAGGACATACAGCTCATTATGTGCCCATTTTGAAAAGTCAAAATGTCAGTGAATTGGGGAAAAAGGAAACAATGCTACAGAAGTTAGGGGTGCTGGTTGATAAGATGTTGCTTAGAGCAGAAAGGGAACTGTTGATCCATATCATTAGACCTAAATTATTACTAATGCATGAGCTCATTAGAACTTACACTTCAGGAGTGCCTTAAATGTTCTCTTCTAACCCTCTCAAAATAAAAACAAGCAATGCCACAGAGGTAAGGGTGCTGGTTGATAAGTGCAATACACTAATGCTCAGAGGAGAAAGTAAGCTGTTGAACTTCATTATTAAAATAAAATATTACTTATGTTTGAACTCACTGGAACTAACACTTCACGTGTACCTCAAATGTTCCCCTTCAACCCTCTCAAATTAATCATTACACTCCAGCTTTCTCTCTTTCTCACTCTCAGAAGATCATTATCATATGCACACATAGCTTCATAAATCAGGTGAACAAGATATGTCATTAATAAAAAGAGCAAGAGTTGCTGTTGGATTAGTTTCATCTTCTTTCTCTGATCTGGCAAATTATAACTGAAAGCTAGTTTTAGTTTTTTTATGAAAACACTCTAAAAAAATCTAAAATATTATCTATAACATCCTATCACATCATCTCAAAATTCTCATTTTATAACACAATATTGACATTAGAATGATATGCTCCAACTGTCAAAATTTTGCATTGCACAGAATTAAAAAGTAAAAGGAATAAAATAAATATATACAAAATAAAGTTTATATTGATTTGTTAAGACTTTGTTAAGGCCTTTAAAGCAGTCATATGTTATTTGTGTAAAAATGTACAAAAACAAAACGAAACAAAAAAGTTTTTAAGAAAGGACTTAAAAGAAGTGCCAGAATTGGTAAACCTAAGCTCAGCAGGCATGATGTTCCTAACTCAATGACCTTTAGTCACCAGCTGGACCCATTGAAAGATGAGTAGACCCACTCTCTCAGACCAAGGAGAGCACCCAGGCTCATAAGTGGTCAAAAATAAAAGTTTAAAATCAAGACAAAAAGAAAGTAATAGGAGGTGATATGTATAATGTATAAGAATACTAATAGACAATACAATAAGACAATAATATATATGAAAAATGCTATCAAACTACTGATATCTAGAATCAAAATATCCAAAACATTTCTGGAAAATCAAAATGAATAATTAATAAATAAAGCAGAATAGCTGTAATTAATTTTTAGCTCCCTCCTAACATGCATAATAGCGCAACTCTATTGGTACAAGCATCTCCATGTCCAGAGGAATTTTGCAATGTGTCAAACAGAAGAGAGATTCCTCTTCTCTTGAGAGTCTCTAGAGAGGCTTTATGGATGTTTTACTGCAAAGCTGGAAGATACAATAGCAAGCTTCTTCCTCAGGCCCCACCTGGTGGGAGCCAACAAAAGAGCCAGATGTAAAATGCAGAGATGTGAAACGCAGTGATTTTTGTCAGTTTATCCTGGTGACTAGAAGTCACGCAGCTCCAATCATCAGGACCAAATCACTAAACATGGAAGGTTCTTAGACTAAGTTAGCCTTATCTGAGGGCTGTGATGTCTGGGACTTGTTCTTGGTACCATCCAAGTGACAGGCCCACAAGTACGGGTGGAGAGAATGCCTGAGAGGAGATGCCATTCACTGTTTATGTTCACTGCCGAACGAAATTCCAGAGGTTGATGTGCAGGTTCTGGAGCAGCTCACCAAGCATTTTGGAGAACACACCCGGATGCATTTCCCAAAGTCTCACACATGGCACAATAGGGAGTTATTTTTGCAATGGTGAGAAAGGAAAATTCCACAGTGAGTGTGGTAGGTCTTGAGCCCCTTGAGTTTGCAAAGAAAATGGATGAATCATATGTTCAAGAGGGCAGATCACTCAAGGGAACAAATTTCCAGATCTACAGCTGAGATTGCAGTCAGTGGGCCAGCCCTGCAGATATCCCCTCCTGCAAGTAAAATAAGTAAAAAGAACATTGTGACCACTGTCATCTCTGAGGTGCTGTGCCAGAAGCTCTCGAAGCGCAATTAACGGAAGACATACCTTCACAGTGCTGGTGTTGGAAAAGGCATGTGAGCCATGAGTGGACTCTAACGAGGTTTGAGAGTGTCATTGTCTAGATCAATTGCTAAGTCCTCATCGATAATGAGCTGCTACCTTGGACCATTATTGGAAGCAAGAAAGGTTGATCCTGGATAAAGCAATCACCTTGCCCCTGGCAATTGAGTTTGCAGGATGAGGTGATATCAAGGATACATAGCTACGAGTCCCAGCTGTTCTCAACTATCAAAGAAGCTGTGCCCTTTGAGAGCAATGCCACTGTCATAGATAAATGGGTGCAAGACCATATCTGTTGTCTGTCAAGCAGTAAAGTTACTTTAACTAAAGGAGTCCATTTTTGCCTTCTTGGATGAATGGAATGATGAGACAGCCCCACCAAGGCAACACAGAACTGGATATTACATGAGATGGAGAAGGCACACAACAGTTATGATGGTGGTGAAGGAAGCATGGATTCAAGATAGGTTCATCTTTGTCCTTTCAACATATACTGTAGAGTTATTGATGCATGTTTCAAGTATCCAATTTAGGAAAGAAGTGCATCCTCTTAACTGATCAAAACACAAGATAATGCACCAGAACCATATCTTACAGAAAGGATCTAAAAACATTTCTCAGTCTTCTCCAAAAGACAAGATGCACTACATGTCCTGAACAATTACCAGCTGCCTATAACAGTAAAGAAACTATAGACTCTGAAGAAGAGCTACAACACAAACAAGCAGGACAGAAGAAACTGCACATGGTTGGCATGATCATGACCACATATAAAAAGACAAAGACATCAAGGAAAACAAGACTCTGGTTTATGAAATTCCCAAACCAGATAGATAGATAAAACGTAATTAGTTGAAAAATATTGCTGTTCTAGTTTACAGTTCTAGTCATAAGGCAAAAGACAACTATGTATTTTAAACTAAAATATCTTAATAACCAATGTTTGAAATATAATTGAAGCATTGTCGCATAGATTTGTGTAATTTGAACTTTCCCCAGTTTATTTACTGTGCATGCTGTGTCTACAGTAGCAAATTCTCATTGATTCAAGAATATTTTATTCTTGTGATATATGCTTTGCTTAGTTGGTTAATGTATATTTATAAAGATTTACTCAAAGCTAACTGTAAAGATGGCCATAGTCTACCATTGTGTCTGAGCTAAAATACCCTGAACATATTCATCATCTTGATCGATAACAGTTGTGTGTCTGTTTACTTGATTCAATGTGTCTACCTGAAAATAATGATAATAATTAAAAAAAGTTGAACTGATTACAACTACCATTATCATCTTAAATCACACAAGCTCAAACAACTAGTGACAGTACAATAAAGCTAGTGAAGTAGTTTGCCATTTAGATGTTATCTAAAAAGTTTGGGATTGTTATGAAATATTAAGATAGTGGACATAAGTAAGAGTAGCCTTTATTGATCCCCCAAAGGAGAAATTCAGAATGCTAGAATCACTCTTTGTAAAATTGCTAGTTATAGTTGGATCATTATTGAAAGTCAAAAGGGGATGAGAAATCAGTGAGAGAAAAGCATAAATTTTACTTGACTGAAGAAAAGAACAACATCAGGCGTCAGCTGTGATGAAAACTCCTGAAGTGGAGTTTCACCATATCAAAAAAAGAGAAATTTTACAGATATTTCTGATCTGAGAGAAGCAAGACCAAATAACTCTGAAATTGATTCTATACTGATTCTCAACAGGCCAGAATTAGAAATTACTCCCATATTTCTGGCAGCCTGTTTGATAGTTGTGGCAGGTTGTCAAGATTTTCATAATTTTTTGGCTGGGTGAACAGATGGCAGCAGCCACAGCTGGCTAACAGCCCAAGAGGTTGGTTGGCCTGAGTTGAATAAGTTGGACAATTTCTAAAAAGTTAGAAAATTTGAATACACATGTGGCATCCATGGCCCATGTTGCCCAGAGGTATGAGTCATCCAGTAAGGACAACAGGCAACAGGTCATGCAACAGGCATGACTGGTAACAGATCTTTTCTTAAACATCATGGATTGTCCTTTCCATCTAGTAGCTTTTGAGTTAGACCTTCTTTGTATTTTTGCCTCCATCTCTGCTCGTCCTCTGCAAAGATTATGAACTGCTGAAAGAAACCTATCTGAAGGATAAGTTGTAAACTAATTCAAAGATATTTCTGTAATGCTTAAACAATCTCTGACAGTCATTTAAGATTCTACAATCAGTGTTAAAGGCAGTGCTAAGGCCAAGCACCAGAAGATAAGAATATTTACCAGCAAAATGATTATTTGTATATGAAGTAGTCTTCTATAGCTACAATCAAATCGGATCAATTCACAAGAACCCAAAGCTTGTGACCATAAGTGATGACTGGAAAATAGAATGACCAGTAAATTGAGAGTTTTGTCCTCATGCTCAGCTCCCTCTTCAGCATGTTCCAGTATAGCAGCTAGATAACTGCAGTGCTGCACCAATCTGTCTCTTGACCTCCTGCTCCATTAACTCTCACTTATGAACAAGACCTCAAGGTACTTGAACTCCTTGGACGTGCTGACCATCACTGCGAACCGTTTTACGCTTGGCTACAAACTGCCACAGTGCGTACTGGAGTTCAAAGCTTTATGAAGCAAACAGGACAACATGATCTGCATAGTATAGAGACGCAATCCTGAGGTCACCATACTGGACACTGTCCAATCCCCAACTGCCCCATGAAATCCTGCTCATGAAAATTACGAACAGAGTTCACAACCCACTAGGAACAGGTTTGATCTGGTGCTGAGAATGCGGGCAGAACTTTACTCTGGTTATACAGAGACTGCATGGCTCGCAGCAGCAACTCCAAGGCTCCAACAGGACACCCCAGTGGATATGGTCATGATGTTTGGTCCAATGTTATACAACCAGGATAGAATCTGCAATGTTCCTCCTAAATTCAAGGTTTGGGAATCAGCAAGAGTCTCTTTTCCATGTCCTTGGTGTATGGTCTTCTAGGAAGGCTGAGTAGTGCGATACCCCTACAATTGGAGCACACTTTCCCCCTGTGCAAAAATTGGAATTACCATCTGTGTCCGCTAGTCTTCAATATCCAGATAACATTGAAAAGACACATCAGTCACAACAGTTTCCAACATCTAGAGCATTCAGCATTTTTGGGGCGGATCTCATCCAGAACTTTGCCGCTTTGGAGAATCTCACCATTGAGTTCTTGGGTTGCCACACCAGGCACCAACAACCTTCTTACGTCTCCTCTCAGCTACCGTTTCAATGATGGAGACTTTGAACAATGTCCATTCAGATTCCATGTCCTCAACCTTCCCCAGGATGCAGCAGAAGCTCCTCTGGAGGTATGAGTTGAAGACCTTGTGGACAGGGTACTCCACCAGATATTCCCAGTTCACCCTCACTATATGCATGGGTTTACTGGGTCTGTCCTGTTGTCTCTCCTGCCATCTCTTACCTCACCCCCAGATGGTGATCAGATGACAGCTCTGCATCTCTCTTTACCTGACTGTCTAGAACATATGGCGCTAAATCTGATGAGATGATTAGACTCAAGGAACTCTAGTACCAAATACACTTATGATCTACCTTATGTTCAGACAGGGTGTTCATTATAGACAATCCTAGCTCTGTATGTTTAATAGCAAGTCCGTCTGGTTCAGATTAGGTAAGCCATTCCTCCGAGTCAGCCCCCTCCAAGTTTCTTCATCATTGTCAACATGTGCGTTGAAGTCTCTCAGTAAGTGTCTCCTCCAGGACCCTAAGAGGCCAGGTATTCTGAACTGCTGTTCGGTGCTAACAAACCAACAACAGTCAGAGCCTTCCGCTGAACCTAGTTGCATTGAGGCAACACTCATTCACAGGCACAAACTCCAATACAGCAGTGCTCAAATGAGGGTTAACAAGCATCCCAATGCTGCCTTGGACCCTGGGCAATTCCGGAAAGAGAGACAGTCCAGCCCCTATCAAGGAGTATGGTTCCAGGGCAGAAACTGTGTGTAGAAGTGAGCCCATCCATATCTAGATGGTATCACTCAACTTCATGCATCAGCTCCAGCTTCTTCACCCCACCCACTCCAGTCCCTTAGAGGTGATACTCCACGTACCAAAATCCCACATCCATAGGTCCATTCTGCCAAAGCTTTCACCCCAGCCTGTCACCTGAATGGCATAGCACACAGCTCATAATTCTTCAGGTGAAGGGCTCACAGGAGGAAGGTCTCACATTGAATGTTCAGGCTGAACCCGACCAGACTGTGTGAAAAGTCCTGGCACCAAGCAGCACACGCTAACATGCAAGCCTCCCTCCCAGGTTTGGCTCCAGGAAAGGCCCTGGTCTTCCTAGTCTGGTCGAGGTTCCTGTTTACTTCTCCATAGAGGCTTCATACTCTTGGTCTGGCCTCTTACCTGAAAGTAATTTGCCTTGGGAGACTCAACCAGGAGCTAAATGCTCCAGACAGCACAACAGCTAGGGCCGTAGACGCATTCAAAACCCTCCACCAGGACTGTCCAGGATAATTCCAGGAAAGATTTTTTGGCTCAAAAGAAGCTTAATTGGTAAATAACATTCATAACACAATAAGGTGATATAATCTGATTTCTTGTGTTAAATTAAGCTCTTGCACACTGGAATGCTATATTGTAATGTAATTCCTCTATATGTAAAGAATAGGGTCAAGTTTATAACTGTTATTTTCCTTTTCTGCTCAACCTCAGAACACTTGTTTTATAGAATGGATATGCATCTTCAGTGATGGAAAACCGCAACATGGAGCTTAATTTCTTTTTTAAGAAGAGCAATTTATGTTAAATATTTCCAACAGATTTTAAAGTAGGCTGTATGTAACAGAATAAACAAATAAATCATTTGTTTTAGACAGTTTTAAGTATAACTTAAAATAAACAGAAGTGTATTTCCAAGTTTGAGTACATCTTGTTATTATGTAGGATTGAAGGAATACATTATATTTTGGGAAAAAATTACCCCTCTGTTATGTAGACAGAAGACTTGAACTCTCCAACAATATTCAAGTTTTTGAATCTGTCTAAGACATTAAAGCCAATATTATTGCATTGGAGAATGACATACAGTACCATTTTACCAAGAATAGCTTGGCATTTGTCATCTTGGTATTTAGTTTTTGTTTAGTTTTGTTTTGTGTTTTTTAACATCCTGTTTTTGTTGTTTGATACATTAGACAATCAAAAGAAAATTCCCCAAATATCGCAGGCTTATAAAGTTAACAAATGCATCACCACCACAATCATTAACTGGCCTTCTGGGAGCAAGATGAAATAGAAGGACTGGCTTCTTGGGAGTGTAATTCATTAGCGTTCCACTGGACTGTCATTAGGAGGAAATGCAAAATTATTTAATGTATTGTTCAGCAATATATCATTAAGGACACCAGACATCACAAGATCTTGATATATATAAACCATTAGCTCTGAAAATCAAAGTTAATTCTTTTATTTGAATTCTGCTGAAGCCAAAGAGACAACTGACAACTTCAGGCACATTTAGCAGTTCAGATGCCACACTGGAACTAGACCTATTCAATGGATAATAGCTTGATGGTCTAGCTCAATGAAAAAAACATTACAAGGATCTTTGAAGTTGTTATGAAATTTGTGCAATGGGACCTGACCAATCTGGATTTTGTCAACTCTGGAATTCACATGAGGAAAGGACCTGATGAGGATTTGATCATTCCAGAATAACCGAAGAAACCGAAGAAAGAAATTTTGACCCTAATATCTTAGGGTCAAAATTATTTGACCCTAAGATATGTAAATTGAGATCATTAGAAGCACTGAAATTACTATAGATGAAAGCATTATTTGTGTTTATCTCGGATTTAGACGACTATGAAGACACTGGGTTTTAACTTGATTGGACTGACCACTTTATTAGCATTTTGTTAAGCCAAAGGGATATTTTACCTCTGTATGCTAAATGTAGATGTTAGATAACCTGCTTGTATCTTCAGTAGCTGCACTCTTTATGCTACAATGCAGTTGTAGCAGGGATGTCTGTAGTTAATGGTGGGCAACTTGATAAGAACTGGATTTGCTGTGCTGTTATTGATACTATACCTGAATTGCAACAAAGTGAGATGTAGTATCCTGTCCTGTCTGAAAAGGTGTACTGTTTGACTCACATTAGGGATCCTATAAGTGACCCTTCATCTGTGGAACATCCAAATAGGAAGGAGGAAGGATTCCTGATTGCTCTGTTTGGGTGGAGAGACCATGCGACTCTGGATCTGGTGTGGTGGGACTTGGAAACACTCAAATTGGTGTGAGACTTGGCATTTCTGGAACATTCTGTGGTGGAAATCTGGCAAATCTGGAAATGGGGAGTGGAAGGAACCTGGCATCCCTGGAAACTGAGTAAAGGACTGTGGAACCTCTGGGGGGAGGAGGAGCCTTGCCTTTTTTGAAAGAAAAGGAAGCATTACGTTCTGACATCTCTATGAGGAGAGTAGAGGTAAATTCTTGCCTTTGTGAGTGAGAGAACAGGAATGCAAACCAGTTTGAATCTGTCAGTGTGAGATGAAAAAAATGCCTTTCACTTCTATTGGAGGGATCTGTGGAGGGGTCCTGACTTACATGTCCTGGTATCTCTAGAAGAGGAGTGTGAACACTTTTTTGATTTTGAAGAGGGAAATCTTTCTGCTTCTGTAATAAAACAATGGTGATTCATCTTGACTGTCGCAGCTCCTAATGTTACGCTGTCTGGTAACATTACTTGTGAGCTATGGGTTTCTGGATGTGTTGTAAGGAGTTTTGTGGCCTCACTGTTAAGATGCATATCATCCTTTCTTTGAGTTTGAATATTCTTATGAAGAGCAACAGACCAATTAGAGACAAGGAGAGTTTGTCAGTATCGTTACACATGATGATGTAATGTAGAAACAGAGATAACAGGAGCCACAAGTCCTTTCACAGCCTTTGAGTTCTTAGTTCCAGTGTGCATAATCATATTATAATGATAGTTATAAGAATATCAGCTCTACTTTTACAGCATAGTTACAAAATGCTTTGCAATAAAACAACATAAAAACCTAAACTCTAACAATAAGGCCTTGCATCTCTGGCTGCATTAATGCCTGCTCAGCAGATCAGAAGTGGTCTATTGTAATAACAGTACAAAGATAGATAAATAATAATAAAATACAACAAATAACTCCACTCAACATTTCAGCATTACCATCAACTTTTAAGTTAAAAAGACAACAAATATCCATAAAGGCCCACACAACAAAACTCAGAAAACTCCCAGCATGATGCTACTTTATCTACAGCATAATGACAATAAAAACAAATTATCAACGGTAATTTTATAAAATTGAATTTTTAATTTGAGCTCATATTTTCTTTGCTGGGCTGCTCCAAAATGTCCCCCCACCCCCCTTATTCTATTATTCTAACCTTCAACAGTCAAATGATCTTGTGCCAAACCAATTATTATTTTAAATGAAACCAATAAAATATTAAAACTGATTTTAACATCAACTGGAAGCCAATACAAGCTAGCTAAACCATGCAGGGCTGCATGTGCAGCATAGCAATGAAAGACATTTCTCCAAAACTTACATGACCAATTTGGAACATAGAGAGAACAAAACACAACACAGAATCAGGTATTACACAGCTAAATTGTGCTAATTCTATACATACATACAACCTTTTTCAAATTCTTAGCACTGAAAATGTACAAGAAATAGGTTTTTAATTACTTATATAAACTATTATAGTACTGATATGAATACTGATAAGACAAGGGTCCAGACCTGCTAAGAAGAGGCTTGGCAGCTGCACATTCGACAGATGATGGAGCAGAGAAAATGATAATGAGCTGTTTAAGGTATGAAATTAAGGTTGACTTACATGAGGAGGTTTTTTTTCATTATGTCAGGGACGTGAAGAGCATTTCATATGTTATACATTCACAGAACAGGCAGGTGGTGTGGTGGGGTTCTTAAGTTTCTGGATGAAGAAAACAAACTCAAATTATTGCTATTCTTACAATCACTAATCAATAGAGCTTTAGAAATTTGACCAGTGGTAGGGAGAAGAATTCCAAGATTGTTATACAACTTTTGTTTTCTTGTTTATTAATTCCTGTTTTTTAAACTATTATGTTCACTTTTATGTATTTATTTAATTAGTTATCTACTCACTACTCTTGCCTTCTTCTGATAACACAGATATGCTTCAGTTACAATAAAACAAACCTAAAGTTAGACATACAGTTATTTATCTTTCAATTTTAAGAGGAGTAATTTTATCAGGTGTAACCAAGCAAGTGTTGAAATTTGCTTAATTGCTGTAACAGAATCTGAGTTAAGTAAGAAGACATTAAAAAAAAAAAAAAATCACACATCTTCAGTCACAGATCTTCGCATGTAACACTGGTTGGAGAAGAGGATTAGTTAAAGAATTAGTTTTTTGAAAAATAAAAAAATACTTTCTTAATACTTTTGGTTTGTGGAAGTATGGTCAATTCTCATGCGAAAATCCTCAAATCGTAAATCATAGAAATGTATGACAAAGTTAATATCTTGCTACAGATTGTACATAATATAATTTTAGTATACACTTTGATTTTAAAACTTAAGAATAAAAAAGCATTAAAAATTCCAAAAAGTTTAATGAAATTAGATGTTTTGCATCACAGATTAGCATCAGTACAGACACGTTTTATTAATCATAAAAAAAACAAACAAACAAACAAAAAAAAAGCAATAGAAGTTGTTACATGAGCAATAATAGAAGATTCAATTAGGGTTTAAAATCCTAAATCAAAGTTTTATTTATCCAGTAATATCGCATATAAAAACATCATCATGAAGTCATGATGAAGTCAGAAATTAAATCTTGTTTGTGCAACACACTACATTTCTCCATCCTTAATCTGTCAGAATGTAGTATTGATTAACTAGCCATACACAAGGAGAGAACACTGTGGATCTTTTAAAACCAGGTGATGCACTTCTCTTGCCTCTGTGATGCATTGAATATTAGACCACCTTGATCCGGCCTCTTTTGCAGGCAGCAGTCTTGTCGCTGCCATCTCTAGCTAATTTTCACTGTGAGGATTGGTAGAAACCTCTGTGGGGGCAGGTTGACTGGTTATTTCATCAAACATGGTTTATTGCATATTCAGAATTGCAGAGAGATGCAGAGAGATTCAGTGGCACAGGGGGATTGTGGGGTAGAGCGGGGGGGGTGAGCTGTCCTCTCACAGTAGGGTGTGCTGGCTTTCTTAGGATAGAAATCACTCAAGGGACTTGGCATCTTTGGAAACTCTAAATATGAGGGGGAGGAGAGCTCTGATCGCTCTGAAAGTTGGGTGAAGGGACCTGGAAACTCTGGATCTAGGGTGGAGGGACCTGACAACCCTGGAACTGAGGGACTTGAAAAAGAGGGAGGGGACTTTTGGAGGGAAATTTATGGAAATTTGGTGGAGGAATCTGACAAGGCCGGATGTAGGTCGTCTCTGGAAATAGAGTGGCGGAGGGACCTGACTTCAGTTAATCTCCAAAGATAATTTACGAGGCACTACGCAACGATATAGAGCCTACCATGTATTTCCTCGTGGTTGGCTGTGTATGAAATTCCTACACGGTTAACCCTTTCCTCCCCTCCCAGGGTCCTGAAGCACTCGGTGGACGCCACCTATGAGGACCAGGGCCCCAGCCCGGGCTTTCGCATGGAGACGTCAATCTTCTATGTTGTCTACTTCGTGGTGTTCCCCTTCTTCTTCGTCAACATCTTTGTGGCTTTAATCATCATCACCTTCCAGGAGCAGGGAGACAAGGCCATGTCGGAGTGTAGCCTGGAGAAGAACGAGGTGGGAGAGTGGAAAGTGATGAATGTAAACACCATGCAAATCACTGCTTTTTCTCCTGGGTGTGATGCCTGGAAAAATATCAATCCCCTCCCACCCCAAGTGCTACACTAGATCTATAAACAAGAATCACACACACAGTTGCGTGAAATATGTCCCAATGAACACCTTTATACTCTCTCACACACACATACAGACACATTATTTGCACTTGTATCCACAGACGTCAAAAAAAAAATCACTTGAAGCAGCTCGCAGTTTAATATTTACACTTCAGACGCAGACACACTTTCCTGTGATTAAGACATACTGATTACTCCTGGAGTAGCACTCGTTTTCTGAGAATGTTGGTTACTTTCATCATGAACGTCGCCTTCACTCATCGCATATCCATGCAAATCACAGCACCTGCTGACGCATTTCTAAACAGCGCTCCCAGGTTAAGTGTATCTAACATGGCATAAGGTTCCCTCAGCCAGAATAAAGCGCTGAAAAATGAACTTGAGATTGTTTTTTCTGTTCTCCAACTCAATTAACTAGAGCCATGCTGTTTTTTTGTCTGCAAAATGTGTTGACTAGTGATCACAGCCTCAGTTGGTAGTCTTATCTTTTGATTTTTATGTTTTTAAATTTGGGTTCCCTTGTGTAATGACAGGTGGGAAGTTTCAGTATTAAAGAGACAATGCAATTTAAAATGATGAATTATTTGTTGGTTTCAGCATTCAGCTTGATCTCTTACGTAATGCACTCTTTGCTCTGCATTCTGTTTCTTTGTCTTTCTTAATTACAGAGGGCTTGCATCGACTTTGCCATCAATGCCAAGCCGCTGACAAGATACATGCCGCAGAACAAGCAGTCCTTCCAGTACAAGATGTGGAAATTCGTGGTGTCGCCGCCGTTCGAGTACGCCATCATGACCATGATTGCTCTCAACACGATCGTGCTGATGATGAAGGTCAGTAATTTCTTCTGAAAACGAATCAGATCAATCCTGCCTGAAGTCATATGCGCTAAAATCTCTCCCAGATTGGAAAAGTTTGGCTGAGTGATGCTGTTTGATTTCGTGCTTGATATTCAATATGCCATTGCAAGTTTAAAAGGAATTGGAAATGCTACTTCTATAAATCTTGACCTTTTCATAATTTAGATAATTTTAAGGCAGAGACACAATTTGGATAATAGTACTGGTCTGGTCTGAAGATATGGTCAACATTTGGAAATCAAGCAACATAGCAGTGTGCCATTTTTGAAGCCTGCCAAGCCATACTATCTGTTAGCAGAGACACGCCAGTATCTTGGAAGATGCTTTGCTCATCCACTGAAAAGAGATAATAAAAATAGCCAGCTTGGCTAACGCTACCTGCTATCAGAGAGAAGCTCCGCTGCCCTTGCAGGTGTGTTTTATCCACTTGCTTTACCTATTACCTTTATGTATCGATCTGTAAGACCTTCAAACATCAAAAGTTGTTTGAAATCAGGGGGACTGGAAGAATGGGCCAGAATTGAAAAGAGAGAATACTGATGAACACGTCAATGGAAATTTATTGCTGATGAATCACATATTAATGGCAAGTTTGAAAAAAGACCTCCTCTTTGCTGATATAAAGAAACTTGCTGACTATCAAGGAAATGTGGAGTACTACCTATCTGAGGGACCCGACTGTAAGAAAGTGGTGTGCTTTTTACAGTGATACATGATTGTATAAAAGGACTAAGAGCTCGAGGAACAACATGTTCTCTTTTCTGTATGGGAGCAGTTTGAAAAGCTGCTGATATCCATTACTTAAGGGAGTCTTTGCATGTGTATATGGGAGAGAGACGGGGAGCGAGGGAGTTTCTGCTGCACTTGTGGTGAATTGTTTGTTTGGGGACAATAAGGAGACTGGGATGCAGCTATCACGGGGACACACTCTTCTTTCTGTCAAATCTGGCACAGGATATTTTCACTGTTTTTTTTTTCCGTCTGCCCCTCAGTTCTACGGAGCTCCGGAGCTGTACGAGTCCATGCTGAAATACCTGAACATCGTCTTCACAGCCCTGTTCACACTGGAGTGCATCCTCAAGATAATTGCCTTTGGTCCACTGGTGAGCTGTCAAGGCCACACACTATACTCTACTGTACTGCACTGCACTATACTGTACACACTCGTCAATAAAACACTGTGGGATTGATTTTCTGATTACACACATCAGGGAAAATCTCTTTGGATATGAGACGCAGGCAAGAAAATAGATTTTGCACTCAGACTGACAGCGTCTGCTCTCTCAAACGACATTAAATGTGCCTCTGGGGTGATGTAATTAAACCTTGTCCTTGTGAATCTTAAAGTGATTTACTAAATTTCACACATTTGTGGCAGCACCGGAGACTAATAAGGTCTTTGTAAGTTATGAAGAAGCTGATATGGAGTCACGCTGAGAGAAAACTTGGAAGGCTGTGCCTTGGATGGATTGCGGGTTTATTTATGTATAAGTACATAAGCTAGCTGGCTGGAGCCCAGCGCTAACAGGGGTAGCAGAGGACGTGTTACATGCCAGGGAACAAGCAGTGAGTCAAGAGTGCAAAGTGACGTTAAAGTCTCGAGTGGAGGGGGTGAAGGAGAGAGGGATATGGGAGGTATAGAAGGTGGGGAGGGGGGTGAAGGGATGGAGAGCGCAGAGGAATAAATCTTCTCCGGCCCACGTGGTGCAGCCTGGCCCGCGGTGAGGCATTTCATCCCTGGCTCCATTCCATTTACGAGGCCCATTTATTAAATAGCTTTTTTCACACGTCGCTTACCTCCACCTGTTTTGCTGTTAAGCCCAGATGGATGGGCCTGTGTCTGCCGCTATAAGCACTTGACTTGCTGCATCTTCACAAAATCCAGCGCCAGTGGGCCGGCAGCAACCCCTGCCCCCCAGGAATTGAGTGATTGACCCGTCTTAGGGGATCCGTGCCATAGGTAATAGTTTAGCTGTTAGTGTATGTAAGGGATTGTGTCAGCGTTTTTGGTGTGTGTGTGTGCGCACATGCAAATCTGCGTGTGTGTGCATAAACGGTGTGCATATTTATGTGTGTGTTGGAGTGTTTGTGCAATTAGACCCGCAGTGTACAGACCTTTTAATGGAGCTGTGAAACTCCGTCTGGCTCATTTGGAGCGTTCTCATTAGATGGGCTTAAAAGGACTTGCTCTGTAGAGTGTAGGCTGTGAGAAGTAGTTGGTTTTATGCAAATCACAGTAACATATTTCTGTTCTGCAGGCATCGTTTATATATTTCTCTCTTTATCTTCATCGTTTCATCTATCTATCTATCTATTTTCTCTTTCAGAACTACCTGAAAGCGTCGTGGAATGTGTTCGACTTTGTGACAGTTCTTGGGAGCATCACAGACATCTTGGTCACAGAAATCAAGGTACGTTCTGTGGCCGCCGTGTGCCGCCTTAGCGCCCTGACACCCATCTCTCTTTGGGTCCATTCATAAGATTTGAGTGTCAGCCTTAAGTTCCTGTTCACAACTGCAACCTGGGCTGTGCCATGGCAACGCAGGATGCTGAGACGCAGGAAGTGGTTTTAGAGGGTAATTTCTTGCTGTTAACCTAAACTGCCAGGATAAGTTTTATTTTTTTATTTATTTATTTATTTATTTATTTATTTATTTT
>OMLF01012116.1:18690-31974 GCA_900302615.1 Holocentrus rufus
GACGTTGTTACAAGAAAACACATAAAGGATTAATGGATATTGATTCTAAATAAAAAAAAGTTTATTGCAGCGTTAATTATAGAGCGATCCAGATGGTCCCAACCTGCAGACAAAAACTGATGGCAGGCAGATCTGTCAGAACCACAGAGGCAGTGCTTAGAGACCGCCCCGGCACTACAGACAGTCTGGCTGTGTGTGAGCGATGACTTCCACACTCTGTCTGCTCCTGCAACTCTTAATGTGATGATGACTGATTAGTGCAACAAGCGGCGGTTTACTGAGGAGCTTCGGACCCCGAGGAACAGCAAGAACGGGGCTCAGAGTAAGTGAAAGGGAGATGAATAAAACCTGGCCAAAAGCCACCTCAGTAAGATCATCAGTGTTGCTAAGTACTTTCACAGCACCAGCCTGAAGAGTCCGTTTGCCAGCAGCGACTGAGGCCCAGTGTGGCAGCCGCTCGGTACGCTCACAAGCTACAGGAAAAGACCCTCCCAAACACACTGCCTCCACCCTTGAGTCTGACCTCAATTCCTTTTGTTGTTGTGAATGCCAAGGTCTTACCAACCTCTACTTTGTCACATAAACAGCAGCTCTGCACCTCTTTATTGCATACCAAACAACTGTTAGACCTCAGCGCCTGATTCATCTGTATCCTCTTTGTCATGATCGAAGAGAAACTTCAAACTTCTATCAGAGGCTGATGGAGACTCTCACTTGGAACCCTCAGATGTCTAAATCACAGTGTAAATTTTAGGACCACTTTGTCCAAAGATGTCTGATGTCCAGGTGTAACTTGAACCTTGGACTTGCCAAACTTTGTCCTAAGACCTGAAGCCTTTCAAGTCTGAAGAGCGACGTTTTGTCAGATGTCTGAGAACTGGCCCTGAGGTCTGAGGATGTCCTAAAATGTTCACCCTACTTAACACCCTCACTGTACAGAAGCAATGCTCGGGCCTGCTTCAGGTCAGGTCAAGGTTCATTCAGCATGATCGCCTCGTAGCAAAACCTGCAGCTCTTTCTGTGTGGAGTTTGCATGTTCTCTCAATGTTTGAGTGGTTTCCTCTGGTTCTCGATCCACTTTCCTCCCAGAGCCCCAAATCATGCAAGTCAGGCCGATCAGGGAGTCTAAATTGTTCATTTGTGTGAATATGAGTGTGACTGGTGGTTTGCCTGTCTGTGTTAGCCTTGTAGTGGACTGGCAGCTTGTCCAGGGTGTTTTCCTGTACTCCTCTCAGTGTGTGCTGTAATAGGCCCCGGCCTCCTGTGTCTCTGAAAAACATTATGAATGAATGAGGGGCCTTACATTACCTGCCTTACAGTAGTTGCTTCAGGCCAGTAGTGCTGAGCTCAGTCACAGTGAAGAGTTTTGAGTGGCTGGTGCTGTCCGGCTTGGTAGACCTCTTCCTCGAATGCCAGTACGGTGCCCTCAGAGCGAGTCCCATCAGCATTGTCTTGGTAAAACCCGGACAGACAACCGCACGGCTCATAAGCCTGGATATGTTTTATTGACTTGAGCTCCACATTCAACACCGTTATTCCAGAGCTGCTCGAGGCCAAACTGTCCTGGCTGTGCTGTGGCCCCTCAGCCTGCTGACAGATTTGTGAATGCCTTCAGGCTAGAGGACCATTTTTGAGTCCGAGACCCTACCTGTCAGACCCTGTCTCTGTGAAGACAGGCGCACCACTGGGACATGTGCTCTCTGACTCCGTGTTCGTCTCCTTGTATACCAATGATTACACCCCTGGCTACTCATCCGTCCATCGAAATGCTCAGATTTGTGACTATCCAGACCCGGTGGACCTCATCACCAACAATAAGGCGTCAGTGCACGAGAGATGAGGCCCTTATATCCTCATGTTGCCTCAGTTTGGACCGATGCATTACTGGTCACTCACTTAACTTCCCTCTGCAACTGCATCCATGTTGTGTGCATGTCGCTCTAACACATTTATATCTATGAAAAGTGACATGTTAAGTCTCCTGCCCTGTACGTGAAGTCCTATTATCAGGTTGTTGTCTCTACAGTGTCATCAGGACAAACATCTGTGAGGTTTAAGTAATTCTCATGTTGACAAAATGTTTACTTTGTAAGGTGAAAAAGTTTTGCACAGCAGCCTGCTTTAATATTCAGTGGAGTGAAGGTGATGTCTTTTTTACAAAATAAGCAGCTGGGAGCTGAGAGGAGAATAACAATGAAGCTGCTGGTCGTCTGTCACAGCTTCACTTTTCTCTTTCCCCTGTGCTGAAACTAAATTTAGATTCACATTTCTATTTTCAAATCTTCATGCCAGTTGGCTTTAATCAGTTGTATATGACAATGCTCTCTATTTTTTCCCATGTATTTATTTATTTTTAAGTTGAGGAAATTTACCTCACTTTCTATTCTTGAAGCCAACCGTACAATATAGATTAACTGGAATTCTCATCATCCTTGTCTGCACCGTCTATTATGTGCTGCAACCCACAGTGTAAATGACATTTGTATAATGTAAAATGAAATGGTGAAATGTCATGCCTGTGGTAATATTCTGTCAGGTGACTTTATGCATTTGGCAAACAACAGTCATTTAAGGACAGGATGGTGGAACAGGTAACAGGTCAGCACTGCCATCTGCTGGCCACTCTGTGTAACTACAACAAGGTTAACTTCCTAACCTGTTACATTTTTGTTATCTGTATCTATTACCTCCAATCTCGCGTGTGTGTGTGTGTGTGTGTGTGTCTCTCTCTCTCTCTCTCTGTATTTCTGTCTGTCTTTTTCCTCTCACTGCCTGTCTCTTTCCCTTTATGTCTTTCTCTCGATGTGTCTCTCTGGCCTTTTCACCATTGGAACTGTTCCTCTCTGAGAGGAAACCATTTGTGTGTTAGAGAGAGAGAGAGAGAAAGAAAAGAGAGAAAGAAAAGAGAGAGAGAAAAGTGAGAGGGAGAAAAGTGAGAGAGGCAAAGTTATATAAGTAGAACAGAGTAGAATCTGAATTGCTGAGTGTACCTCTCTGACTCTGATCCCATTACAGCATTGGGAAAAAATCATTACACTGTCTGGTAGAAGGTTTGGGTCTCATCCACCTTTAGGATTATCACACACGTAACAGAGCTGGGGCCAAATAACATGAGACTGATACTGTGTTGTTGACCGCAGTGTCTCCTCAACATTGTGTGTATGTGTGTGTGTGTGTGTGTGTGTGTGCTGAGAAACCTGCTATTAGTGTAAGCCGGTGCATCCTGACTGGCCTTGTGGTGGAGTTTTATGGAGGCTGTGTTGTCATCCTGTAAGATTCCGACTGAACTGGGTTCCTCTCTGTCTCATGCACACTGCATACATCAACTTGCAGTGTTGCCATGGATACAGTGTTTGTGTAGATAAACAGTCTGAATCACCCAGTGCAGCTCTGACCTTAAAATTTTAAGCTGACTAGGAAACTGCCCGACTGTCTGGCTACTTGACAGAACCACCACAACTGGGTCAGTTTGGTTCTGCCAAGAACTTTGAGAGAGAAACTCCGGCTGAAGTTGATCATCCTGCTTAGTTTGCTAACCTTATTTATTTATTTTTTTGCAAATGAATATATCGTGTTGACTATTTTGATCTTTTCGGACAAAGGTTTGAAGTTTGATTCAGATCCATGACATTGCAAGTTAACGCCTACGCCCCAAGACCGCTGAGCCACCAGGACACCCACTGCAAACATTTTTTTGGCAGCACAAAAGAGCGAGCAGGCAAAAGAAAGAGAGAGGACATCGCCGCAAGCATGTGCTCACATTTCATGCTGCATTTCTCTCTCTCTCTCTCTCTCTCTCTCTCTTTGTTATCTCAGTCTGTGTTCTCGGCTGCGGGGCTGTTGACTTTCATGTTTACATATCTCACACGGCCACATGTCCTGTCATGTCCGGAACTCCTCACTGCTCTGATTCAGTTTCAGCTCCTCTCTTATGCTGCAGGTTAACAGCTCTCAGTTTCAGTCTTTTCCTCATAATTCACACTGATTTAATTTCCTCCTGTGCTGATTCATCTGAACCCATCAGCCCACAAAGTTACAATCACAACATTGACTTGGGAGGGTTTTGGCCAACCGTAAAAATTCTGCACAAAGTAAAAAAAACAATGATGTGTGTCAGTTCACAGGGCTTTGTATCAGACCCATTCACAACATGTGCAATAGATTCTAGATGTTGCACTGACTCAGGGTCCAAAACACAGTTCAGATGATGACTATTACGATCCACTGTTTATTATAGCCGCAGGTTGTGCTGAGTAGGCAGCTGCTGCAGTCTAGATTTTACAGAGAAGAGTGTCCTCACCTTCAGTGTGTTCGTGTGGTCATAAATCCAGAGCGATATCGAACGGTCAGCGAATTTCAGGAGAGTGAGCGTCCCCCAGCAGGATGTTTTTCCAGTTTTTTTTCTCTGTTTGATAATAAAGAGAATTCCCCTCCATGTGTTGGGATTCATTATGGTTGAGGCTGACCTCCACAATGTACCACATGTTCCCTGCTCCGACCTCTAAGACGGTGGAAATACTCAAACACGTTGATGAAAAATGGCACACATACTGTACACATGCACGTACATATTTCCAGTGCAATTAGTGACATTTGAACACCTTGATATAGCCTCCTCTAACACACACACTGACTGTGTCGGCTGCCAGCGACATTTGAGCAGGCTGACATACTGTCTCCACTGTATTTCATGTCCTCTGTGACCAGCGGACACTTTCAACTGCAGCCTGGTCTAATTCTGGACCGGCCTGTGCTGCAGAAAACACTGATCCAGGATCTGGGAGAACAGTTTCATGAGGGAAAGTTGGACCAAACGCGTCTTAGTAACGCCCTTGTGTTGAAACATGCTTTTCATAGTTTTTATCATGGAAGGAACAGCAGGTTTTTTGGACGAAAGACTGCGGCTGCTACCAGAACATCTGCTCACTTCCACAAAAGAGACATAGAGTGTTAGGCAAATCCAAATGCAAGCCACAGCCTGTTATTGATTACACTTATTAAATTAATTTCAGACAAGTGTATCTAGATAAACGGGGAGGGGCTCACAAGTTGGGACTCAACTGAGACAAATTATTACAACTAGAGATCTGCAAGCTGTCCCCCATTTTTGCACTAAATATTTTTGCATAAGTCAGGTGAAACTCATAGAAACTCTTATAACAGAAGTTACCAACAGTATTTAGTATTTAGTAACAAGTGCAACACCAAGTGGTTCATGGAAGTCAGTAAGACAACTTTGAAAACAATGCTTGATTGTTGATTCCCTACTTCTCACATCTAAACTAGATATACCCAAAGTACTCATGGTGAAAGTAAATTTGGTAACTCACTAATTACTTACTAATAGCCTCTAAGCCTGTAGAATTTACCGATACATGGGGCCATGCAGTGCCAGGCCCTGGGACCAATTTGGGTTCTATGGAAACACACTGGGCAGATTTAAGGCTTTTTCTCTTGTGCAACTCAGCTCCTTTTGTTTTATTGCTCAAAACAGGGTTCAGGCTGTTTGTCCTAGCTGTCGCTGGGCTAAAGCTGGAAGTATTTTACCATGCAGTGAACATGCACCTTCCTGCCAACCGCCAAATAGAAGCTGTAGATTTTTTCCTAATATTGTGTTACACCACATTTTGCTCAACCCATGTCTTTGTTGTCATAAATCTTAGAAATCCTCTTAATCTGTCTCCTCCCCTGCAGGATTGAGGTTTAATAGGTGAAATCAGTGAGGTACCGCACAGTAGTTTTTTTTCCCCTGCTTTTATTAGGTCAATTTGATTCATACAAAGAAGAGATTTTGGGGTGCAGATTCCCGAAAGTTGCATTAGTTTAAAAGGGGCAGCCATGTTGGACTGAAGTGATCTTGCACTTGGATTTGATCTTTTCCTGCTCTGTTTACACTTCAAAAAGATGGAAGTAGTTCTACAGGTTTTATGCTCTTAGTTTTACAGTTGCAGCTTCAGTAGAGTAGCTCGACAGTCAAATAGTAAAACGGTAGTAATGCCTCAGGGCCAGCAGCTCCAGCAGCTATGTTTAGACCTGCGGGAGAGAGAAAGAGGGTGAGAGGGGTTACTGGTTACAGAGAGAGGAGAGTGTGGGGTGAGAGAGAGGGAAGTTAGTCCAGCTGGTGGGCTGAGAGGTCCGGCTGGGGTGGGACAGAGAGCGAGAGCGGGGCGGTGCGTGTGCAGATCGTCACTGGCATGTCAGGCATGACGAACCAGTTTGGCTCGGGTCTCTTCTCCTCCTCGCTGCTCCCTCTCTCCTCCCCTCCCTCCCTCTCTCTCTCTCTCTCTCTCTCCTCTGCCCTCCTCTAACTCTTGGCAACTTCTCTCTCGCCCTCCTCTTTCTGTCGTTCCTTGCGACCTTGCCTTTTCCTGGACCAGTGGAAAATGTGATTTGAGGGCAGGAGGGTCGGTGATCGCTGGGCTTCAGGCACCATGAGTGAGTACTCGGCTCGTCTCGCACTTTCAGCTGATCTCTAGTTGGGTTTGGGACTAGTCTGGCTAGCATCTGGATCCAGTATCAATCGCCGTCTTTGTGTGTCTTCTCTGTATCAGTCTGTCTTTCTGTCTCAGTGACTCATTCAGCTGTTTCCTCTTCTCTTGCACTTAAATAGTTTAGGGTGCCTCAGGGAGTGAGCTGTGTAACTCTGACAGCAGAGATGTTTGTATTTCCATGCTATTGTCTCACTCCTGACACAACTCATGATCTATGGAAACTGTCAAACCTTACAAAGAACATTGTGTGAAATACAGCAATTAAAGAAGTTTGAATGATTGAGGTTTTCCTGCTTTAGCTCTGTAGAGGAGGGTGGATTTGTTTTCAGCTGAAAGAGGCTCTAAGTTGCAGTCGGTGACAGGAGGCAGCCATGTTGGACTGATTGGGTTTCAACTTTTCCTGCGCTGTTTACACTTCTAAAGGATGTCCAAGTGGTTCTACAGGTTGAGGCTCATAGTGATACTACAGTTGGAGCGTTTGTACCCGTGTGGCTCAGTTGTTTTTGTCAGTAAAACACTGTTATGTTGTTACACTGGAACTGGAACTTTTGCTCGTTCTTGAATGTTTGCTGCTCTGCTTTGCTCTCTGTGTTCATCCACCATTTTCAAAACGTTGCCATGACTTGGTTTTGAGTGTGTGTCTGTGAGACTTCAGCTCAACAGTGAGACACCGGTCTCTATTATTGCATTTGAACTTGAACTTTCTTGGTCCGGTGGCTCCCCGTCAGTCCTGGTGCTGGTATGTCTGTGTTCTTTATGCCTGTCAGTTGTGTTAAGAGCCTGGCAGGGGAGCATTGGGCTATAATTACGTTTGAACTTGAACTTCTCCTGGTGACTTTAAACATTTACTGCCATTCCAGCCGGCTGTGGTTGGTGTGGGGATCAAAGCCTTGATCGAATTTATTAAAGGTATTTTATTTGTCTGGTTAATTTGACCATGCATTAAAAAAAAAACAAAAAAACAACAGAAATGTGTCATGTATTTTGAACTTTTAACAGACACTACTCATAAAATTCAATACTAAGTACCAGTTAAAAATCAAACTGAAGGTACTTGATTTTCTTTCACACAGAGAGAGAGGTCACATCACTTTAATTGAGAATAATTGAGTGCATGTAAGCTTTGTTCATTGACCACAAATCTAATCTGTGTTGAGTGAAGTCATTCCTGTACTGTGTGTTGCTGGTGGTCTGTAAAATGGAGCGATGTGACAGTTTGTTTTCTCAAAGGAAATTCAGTTTGCAAAGTCCAAACAGAGAACATCACACACAGTGCACAGATCCATATGAAACGGCAACATGTGCACTTATCAGTCTGTTTACTTTGTACTTTGGACTGTCATGGTAAAGTTAGTGCAACGTTTTTGTCATGAGGAGGTTCTTCATTTGATTTAGTAAAAGTCAGCCAAAAGTGAAGAACTATTGTTTGTGTTACCAAATACAAAAATAGCTAATTTAACACTCCTTCCTACCACACAACACACACACACACACACACACACACACACACACACACACACACACACACACACACACACTCACACAGCTTTTGCTTCTCCACTGACCTTTTGTCAGTGTCCACAGCTCAGACCAGGTTGTGCTATAATTATCCTCATCCACATTTTATCAGCGCTTGTTTCAGGGGCCGCGGTTCACTGGCCTCATTTCAGATCAGTACAGAATTACAGATGGGAAGTTTTGTCTGTAACCAATAAGATCTTCATTTACACCTCTGTATTTTGGTCTGTTGTGTGTTGTATTATCCACCTGATCCATTATTGATCCTGCTGAAGTGATAATGTAGACAGACTCTCAAAGTTGACCTTCCAAAACATGGAAGGCGATTGGATTTTGGTTTTAAAACAAACTCAAAAGTCACTTATTCTCCAAAAACACTATTGAACAACCTCAGACAAATTACACTTTACAAAAAAACATCTCACTCTCAGGATCCAGAGGTAATTTATTTTTAATAAAAATGTATTTGGCTATTCATTTAAAAAAAAGACTTTTTCACTGGACACTTCCATTTCCATGTTGTGTTACACTAATAAAATACTGTATATAATAATTCAAAACGTCACAAAACGGTGTGTTTTTCAGCCCAGTCAGATGTTTGTATCCAGTGAATGTGATTTCATATAAAAGAAAAAGCAAATTACTGGGACAAATTAGCTTTGAGGAGTTTGAGCGGAGCGCTCATTTTCTGATTAATTCTTCCTCTCCAACACTGTGACTGTTAACAAGTGGCAACAGTTTGTGGTGTAGTTCTGTCTAATATTTGCTGCTGTGTTGGAGCCTCGCTGGCTCTGTTGAACAATTCCCCAGCTGCTGTCAATGTGTGTGTGTGTTTGTGTGTGTGTATGTGTGTGTGCGCTTCCCAGTTTCAGCACAGTCAGTCATTCTGTCTGGATTAGGGAGCTATGAGAGACAGCATTGTTGGAGAGGGAGAGACACAGAGAGAGAGAGAGAGAGACCAAGGGGAGAGCGACAGAAATAGACAGAGGGACACACACACAAGCAAAGGGCATGTACTGTATGTATAACTTTTGTTATGTGTGTATATATTTGCTAATTTTGTCTAAACAAGAAAATCTGCAGCTCATATTTCTGTTGACAAAGAGGCTACAAGCTGATTCTGTACCTTAAAGAGGAGAAAACACACCACAGAGTTGTAAATGGATGCATTGTCCTTACAGCACTGAGCAGATGTGTGAACAGACAGGCTGAGAGCCGGGGTAAGATGACTTGATTTTCCACAGCGGCACATTTGGGCTGAGTTCCTGACTCAGTGGCTTTCAGTGGAATGCTCTTGTTGACCTTGTGGAGGAGTGCAGCGGGTTTGTCAGGCTGTAACAGCTCAGTGGTGTCCGTCACGTTAATGATGTACAGATGACGGTTTACTCTGTGTACTCTTAACTGTCATCTTTTACGATGCAGGTATGAGAGGAGATAAACAGGATTTAAAGCTCCATGCATGAGTCGATTGTCACTGTAATTCTACTCAAAATGTTTTTCAAATGTCTGAACTTGAACTTTGGTCATTTCTAAAGTGTCCGTTGTTGTTCTTGCTGGTTTTTCCCGTGCAGTGAACAGGCAGTCTGCCCTCCAGACACACAGCGCTGGTTCAAGTCCCCCTGCCTGCCCTTTAGCAGGACACTGAATCCTTACCAGCTGTAGAGCCTGAGTCTGACCTCTGACCTTCCTGTGGAGCAAAAAGTAATCTGTCCACAGGGATCAGGCACATCAGCAAGAGAATGGAGTATAATGAGATTTGATGTTTGTAATAAAAGTAATTCTGGACTTTACCTCCCATAACGTTCTCAGTAAATTTTTATATTAACACAGAAAAGAGCTCAGCGATATGATTCTGATGTTCTGTTTGCAGCAGCATTTCATTAGTGTGGCCTCTGAGCAGAGCTGAACAGTTAATGAAAATATTATCAACACTGCAGTTTGACCAAGTGCAGAATCCAAATGTCAGAAGTACTGTGGTGCTGCACAGATGTCATGGCCTGCAAAATGTAGAAAACTTGTTTGTTTGGTACAAAAAAATATATGTACTATAACTGTTTTGAGTGACAATGAAAGTTATGATGCAAAAATGATAATTCCCACTAAAATTGAGAAACATATTGTGATTGTAATGCCTGCCAAAATAATTGCACTTTACAACTACACATGGTGCTAATTTTATTTGTGAATGGAATATTTTCAGTCACAAATGTGAGCTAAACACTCACATGCAGCACATTCCCAAGTCAGCAGTTGTAGTTCCTCAGTGTGCCAGCAGAGGACCTCGTACACCTTCAGCTCCCACAGGCTGCACATGAATCAGCAGCGTAACCGAAAAGTGTTGGGATGTTTTTTAAAGTGGAACAAATGGTCTCACCTCACTTAGCACAAATAACCACAGCTGACATTTGTCTTTGTTAAATTGAATTAAGGATGCTGTTAATGGGATGAATGTGAAAACAATTTGAGTCGTTCCAGATGGACATTTATTATTTTTTTAATTTAATTTTTCATCATGAGTGTATGTCTCTTAAGTGCATCATTTCTCTCTGTCTCCTGCCTCCTCTCTGCACAGATGTGTGTAACAGTACTGATCTGCCGGAGCTTGAGATTATCAGCTTGTTGGAGGAGCAGCTGCCAGTCTACCGGCTGAGGGCGGATACCATCTTCGGCTACGACCAGGATGATTGGCTGCACACGCCGCTCGTCGCCCCCGACTCTGCCCTCGACCTCACTACCCAACAGATAGAGGAGACACTCAAATACTTCTGTAAGTTGGTCACATTTCTTTCAAAACATAAACGAACCAGGTTATACAGATTATACCTGGTTGTACTGCTTTAAGAACCGCTCAGTTTACAAAAACAGTTTGGTCCCTTAAATTGTTTTATTAGGGCTTTCATACTGTTCTGACATTGAACTGCAGCTGCAGATTTAATGGACAGGGATCTGTGATTGGAGAGTGACATTGAGGAGTTAAGACTGTGAGGCCTGAAGTCCAAGATTTATACTCACCTTGAGAGAGAGAGAGAGGGAGAGAGAGAGGGAGAGATGGCTGTGTGCCAGTCAGGGTGTCAGTATGACAGCTGGCCAGGGTTGCCACAACAAACATACGTGATGTCTCTCACACACACACACACACACACACACACACACACACACACTCACATAGCTCTTTGCCACTTGATATGTCGGTGTTGTTGACATGTTTTGTTTTTAAGTGTGCACGTGTCTGTTCTTGTCTTATCAAACTAAGAGCAGTCCAGCAGGGTGACCTTTATTCCAGCTGTAGATTGAACATACACACACACACACAAATGCACACATGCATGTATATATACACACACATGGATGCAAAGAAAAACGCAGGCACAAGTACATACAGACAAAGTGCACACACACACACTCATCTAACCAAGGCAATGTAAAGTGGATGTTTTTCCATCAATAATTCAGCGTGTGTTCACGTGGAGGCCTGTGTGTGTGTGAGCGTCAGTGTAAAACCCAAACACTTCAAATGGTTCAAGGAGCTTATAAATAGTTTGTAGTGATCAGTACAAACTGACCTCGATGCCCCGTGTCGGCACAGTCACATTGGACCTGCTACAAGGACATAAATGTCGTGGAATATTGACACAGCCTGCATGGGGAATTCTGCTAATAATCAGTTCCTTATTATCCACTGTGTTATCTATATTGATTTTTTCCGCCTGAGGTTCTTATTGTTCCTCATCATTCGATTATGAGGCAGTGATGTGATGATGGTTTGATCATGGACATGTCCTCTCCATGACCTTGTTCTGTGTTGAGGTCAGGTGGCATTTGAAAACTGCACCACCACCTGTTCACCATGCAAAGGTAATTCAAGGTGATCGTACACCGGCCTCTGCACATCTCTGATTTTTTATCTTTATCCATAATTCCCATTTGAGTCCAAACAGTTTTGAATCCACAGTGCGATGTGCAGCTGTCACATGTCAGCGTATCCAAGGGTGTTTATGGATTTATTTGTGGAGTATGTAACCTGCTGCATCAGAGGAGGAGGTGGCATAGCGTGTGATGACATGGAGCCAGCTGACCAATAGGAGAGCAGCCTCTCTGCTGTACTCCATGTTGTGATGACATCACACCCACATGGCTCGCTAGACAGAGTAGAAAAAAAAGGAGACAGGCTGTCTGATTGGTCGACATTACCCAGGAATAGATTCTCCCAGAGTCATTCTCTGCTGTTGTTCTCATTCATATCGAATAAATCAGACATCCATACTGTGGCTAGAAATGGATTCTCCTTTATGAAACTGTTAGCAAAAAGAGACTAGTGTTGAAAAACCCAAATTATATATGTTTGTATTGATATATAAATTTTGTTGTAGGATGAATAATGGTGGTTTTCGTTTCTTTTTCATACAAGTTATAGGCTCATTTTATTTGTATGCCATTATTGGTGGTATTCATATTTTTTAGTATTATTTTATTGCATTTTATATTTAGCTGCCATGACTCCCAGTGGTGGAACATCCCTGTGATGTTTTTATTACTCATTTAGTGCCTGTAAATGTATGCACATTGAATAATCCACTGCTGGCTGATGTAACTTAACTGTGTTATACAAGTGACATAAATTACCCTGGTGGCTTTTTTAGTGTTAAACTGCGAGCCGGTCTTTATGACAGCAGGAGCTGCTTTTTTTTCTCGCAGCCTCAGCGACACATATTGTGAAAGCCAGCCTGCTCTCAGTAAGCACCAGTTTGAGGTCATTTGCCTCTTAGCTTGTAATCTAGGTGCAGCTTTAGCTCGTGCCTGCTTTGACTCAACAAGGGAAGCCGGTGGTTCGTTAGCTGCACAGAATTACAATGAATACAAGTGCACAGCCTTATTGCATCACATGCATCGGGGCTGTCACCATCGGCACTCACCAAGGTGGCTGCCATTACCAGTTTTACTTCATATCCTCATCTAAATCAATGTGCATAATGAACAGGGGGATTATCAGCAGCATAGCCACAAAGATGCTGATGATGGTGACACATCAGCTGTCTGCCTCCTCTTATTTCCCTGACATCGTTCTCCAGCAGCCATCTTAGCTGTACCAGCTAAAATGACCATAATTGCCCATATTCTGTCCATTCAGACTGTGTGTGTGTGTGTGTGTGTGTGTGTGTGTGTGTGTGTGTGTGTTAGCCTCACACCATCAGCTCTGCCAACGCTCCAGCGCTGCCCTGCCAGCTGCTTTTACATGCCGCTTGGCCTTGCCGGAGTCTGAGCCTGTTACTATAGC
>OMLF01012117.1:4825-20334 GCA_900302615.1 Holocentrus rufus
CTGATCAAGCACAGACACACTGCTAATAGTGGGCTGTGTGTGTGTGTGTGTGTGTGTGTGTGTGTGTGTGTGTGATGCCCACCTCTGAGTTACTGTACCTTGATCTAAGGTGTGTGTGTGTGTGTGCGCTGCAGAGCTGAAAGTACAGAGAAACAAGGCAGCAGCAACATTATCCATTGAAAACAGAAGGATGCTACAAGGGAAAGTGAATGGGAAAAATAAAAGAGGAAAGAGGAAGAAATAAAGAGCATAAAGGGGCATTTCTGTCTGTTTTTTGGTCAAACATGTAAGAGAAGGTTTTGAAAGCTGGGTGTACATCCTAGATGCTTCAACCAAGTTCTTCCAGACACTCTCACACACACTCACACACACACACAGAGGACACCAGTAGGACACGGGGAAGTGCAGAGGACAGGAGGCGGTCAGTAGCATGTACCCACCTTGCCGTCCCTGAGCATCAATCAATCCCTGGGCTAATGTTGCTGCCATTTATGGATCTCCTCTGTCTTTCTCTTTGAGGTGCTGTTTTGCCCCCTGAGAGGACACATTTAATTATTCATTGTCTCCCGAGTCACAGTCGCAATGCTCCTCTGTGAGGCCCGCCCCACAGCAGGGTGGTGGGGGTCTACACTGTGGGTCTCTCTGGTGAGCCTGGTTTTTAATACAGGGAAGAATTTCAAATTATAGCCCGAGCCCGATGGGTCATGATGGGCTGGTTAGACATTTTTAACTGAGCCGGGTCTCGCCTGATTTCTAGAGTCTTTTTGAGTTTTGTGAAGGATTTGCGTAAATTACAACTTCAGATATAGGCTTCAAAAATAAGAAAATAGCTTCATTATTCAAAAAACATACCATGCCATGGGGGATTATTCAGACAAATATCAGGTTAGACGCACACTACCTATACAACTGATCGTTTAAAAAAAATTCTGCAAGGATTTGGATGTTTTCTTTTTCAGATACAAGCTCTGACAGTTCTCGTGCTGATCCGGCTGGGACAATTTCAGGCTTCACGTGTTTGAGTAAATAATGAGTCATGTCCAAATTTTCAGGTCCTAAATTCGACTACAGGGCTGCAAAGCACAACTACAGATTATTCAATTTCCCTCACAATGATGTCTCGGCACAATTTCCATTCCCCTCATCCTGTTTCTTAAGTACTGCTGACAGTAGACATGACTAAAAGTGCCTCTCATTCAGGGTTATAATATTCTTAGCTGACCTGACCCTCGTGAGCATGCTTATCTCCTGGAGTTGTCTGGTAAGAAGATGATCCAGTGTTGTGAATGAAAAGCCTGGGAATCCTGGGGCAGAAATTTGCAAGTTATGATTGTGACACTCTGACGGCTTGCAAAACATCCCTGTTTTTGAGGAGATATTGATATGCTAAGACACACACACACATGCACACACCCCGCGAAAGTCAATCATTCATACACACACTTTTCTGGCTTTGTGCCTCTGCAGGAGCTCTCCTCTCACCTCTGAACAGCCGCTCACAAAAACTCCCATAGTCGCTCTACTGCCGTTTCAAAAATTATAATTGTGTCCTTTCTTTTTGCAAAGACAACCTCTCATTTTCATGTATTATATTAGGTTTTTCTCTAGAGAGATAAACACAGTGAAAAGACACGGCTAGGGGAGGCAGAGCAGTGTGTCAGCAAAGCATAGGCTGGGATTTGAACCCATGCAGTTCAGTAACTATGTGGTACTACTGTCGAAAAGCACTACCATACTGAGCCACAAAAAGCCCACTCCTCTTTTCTTCTGTCTCTTTATTTCTTACACCTTTGTCTTGTTCCATTTCTTTGCTTCTATGCATTTCCAAAGAGAGGGGAAAATGTGGAAATGTTGTGAATTTGATGCAGTTAGTTGGTTGAAAATGACCGTAGTCTTCTGTTGTCAGACGCCCCCTGAATGCACCACCGGGAAGGCTTCCAGATCCATTCAAATCACTCTGCTCATGTTCAATCCAATCAGCTGATAAAATGTTCTAAAATAGTTCTAAAACACGACTGCTTGCTTTGGGAAACCTTAAGTTTGCCGATGTTCGGTTTTCTTTGTAAAATCACTCATAAGGTTAAATCAAGGCTAAAAAAGCCGAGGGGAAAAAAAACAGGTCTCAATTTCCAAGCACACAGGAGCCTTTTCAGGAGGAACAACTTATTGGCGGCGGGGAGATGGCATCATTTCAGAAGGTGACGCAAAGGAATACCAAGTGGCTGTCAGAGCTGGGCCAATACATTCACAGGGCCCAGAAACCGCAAAGTCAACAACTTCTTTTCATCTCGACACACGGCATCACAAACCCCACCAAAGACGCCTCCCTTCGTGCCCACGGAAGCCTAATAGAGTTGTAAGAGAGTGGATGAGGAAGGGAGGGACCGGGGATGAGAGGACCTACTCAGTCATTCATCCCTCACTAGCTGATAGATCAAGACATTGCGTCAGGAAAGAGGCTTTAAAAAAGATACTTGAACAGACTAAGTGAATTATGGATGAAGCCATGTCAGGAAAGAGGAGGGAGAAATATATGCTGAGAAATATTTCAGAAAGCTGGGATTTTCGCTGAACCTTTCTTTTTCCCCCCTCCTGTGTAAATCCTATTAGAGGGCAGTATAGTAGTGGAGGATTAGCTGACCCGGTCCACCCTGTCCAGACTGTTTTACACTGATAATCTCAAAATTGCTCTTATAACACAGGTATTCTAGACTGTGGATCTACAGTATATAAGCCATACAATCAGTGCCAAAGTGATCATGGATGTGGTTGAATGGTAATAAGCGCTCAACAAAAGCCAACAGCAACATGCTTCAAGATTTACTTCAACATCAAGCGCCTTTTTTCCGTTTGAGAAAATGTAATCCTCTTTTTAAAAGGCAACAAGAAGAAAGAGCTGTCACAAAAATCCGGGATGTCTCTTTCAAGAAGCCCTCCGCCCCTCCCGCTCCCCCTCCACCCTCTCTCAGTCAGGTGGAATTTGTGGCATCTCAGAAATGTCACTTGTCGTTAAAAGCGGGTTGCTGGCCGGCGTGGGGTGGCGCTGGCAGGGATTAGGCCCTTTTGAAGTTACCTGGGTGAGACTGAGAGCAGGGCGGGGGTGAGGTGAGCGGAAGGGCAGCTGGACGGTGTCTGAAGGCCTGACAACACAACAACACACTCCGGATGGGATGCTGACACAAGACGTGAGGCTGGACGTGTCATTTGATGGCAGCTGAGGCTACTGCCATGTGCAAAGTGATTCTATTCGCTAAGGCTGACTTTGCATGGTGTAACTGAAATGCAACTTCAGCTCCATGCAACTTGGAAGTCCAGGCGAACTGTCCAATGAAAATTATGAATTTGGTTGCATCATCATTTGGAATGTTCCATATGGACTTGTTGACATGGCAACAGTAATGCAACCTGCAACTTATTGCACAGAAGTTGCACCATGTAATGCCAGCCTAAACCATAAGCTCAGGTTGGTTTAGCGTTAGGGCGTGAACACACATCATTTTTTTTAAGAGAAAAAGAGCTGCCAAGAGCGCTTCTGTGCCTTTAGGTCTAGTGACAAAGCCTACACATTGCATCCTTGGCTCAACTAATTTTACTGGTTAGCTGCATTGTTTATATTTTCTGTAACTGTGTTGACATTATTTAAGGAATACTCCAACATTTTGGGCAAAATACCCTTTTTCCAACTTACCAAGAGTGAGACAAGATGTTTGATACGATTTTCACCTCTGTACATCCGCTGGTTCAGTTCCTATAGGTAGCATTTCATGTTAGTTTAGCAATAAAGACATGAAGTCTACAGGGGTCAGTAGCCTAGCTCTGTCAAAATGAAAAAATAAACCTTCCAGCAACTCCAAAGCTGTCTTATTTACACAATGTATTATTTGTGTTACATGATAATGGGTATATTGCCCAAAACACTGGAGTATTCCTTTAAAAACAGCGAAGAGGTTTAGTGCTGACTTTAGAGGTAGACACTGAAGGTTGAAGTAACGTTATTAGTTAACGTTAACTGGCACTAACAAGCAAAACAGTAGAGTTTATCCACTCAGTAGCAAAACAAATCTCTACTGGGGGCGTATTCCATCAACGGCACGAATGAAATCTGTGCTTAATTGAAGCTGCCCAGGTTGAATTAACATTGACTTTCACTTGAGGCTGAAGCTGTTGCACAATTTAGCCGCATCTTGTCAACATTAACTCAGACAAGGCTTGAACAAGTGCATAAGCAGCCCAGAACAGTTGATCGTTGAAAAGATACTTTATCACAAAATGAAACGAAAACAAGAGTGGTAGGTTGATGTTCCAAACAATAGGAAAATAAATACATGTCCAGCAGGGGGCTCGTTCAACTCACAAATGAGATCAGTGGCACCGCGTTGGTTTTTAATGTTAGCACCCCTAAAAAATTAGACTCACTCACACTGATAAACTTGAATAGAGATTTAAAAAAAAAAAAACACGCCAGTATGCTAAGAGAAGATATAAATATATCTCCACAGTGAGATGTGAGTTATTTTATAATTTACATGTGTAAGAGAAGCATGATGACTTTCTGACATGATATTAATCAAGCATCAAACAGATCTGAAGGATGAAATACAGACTGAACAGAAAAGAAACAGAAAATTTCAGATACATCCGCATAACTTTTCAAACAGTGACCACAGTGGGACACTTGACAGTAAAAGACTTGGAGTCCAAATCTCATTAAAGCAGCTACTAGGAGTTTTTAACTGGTTATGAAACCGTCACAATTTAATACTAACGCCTCTATATGACCTACATAAGCAAACAAGACCATCATCGAGTCTTCATTCCCAGGAAACACTACTGCTTTTGTCCACAGGGGCCGCTAAAATCAACACAAACATTCAACAAAAGTTCCTAGTAGTTGCTTTAAACAGCACTCAAAATGAAAAGCTCAAGGAAAGTAACACAGACCAATTATCTATTTATATAAAATTGTGATTTATTAAAAAAAAGTTTGTGGAGTTTACATGATCAAAAAGGCCACTGTTCAACAAACAATTGGGGATTAATTGAAATCCAAGTGAAGTGACAGTGAATTTGTTATGATTTTCTTAACTTGTTCCTTTTTTTATACGTTCTTTAGAACTAAAGTAAACAAGTAAATTTATGCTTTTTTACATTGTGAGGAAAAAGGTCAGGACTTTGGCTCCGAACATGGACTTGACGAAAGCTGATGTAAGCGTGAAAAGACACTTGACGGAACTGTCTTTTGGGATTCTGTTTCCGCCTATTCTTTGACACACAGCTAAATTAAACTTGACAGCTAGTTCATGATCAGCGGTATAACTTAACGTTGGTTACGGAACAGGAGCCACAGTGATGGAATGGGAACTCTCACTTTAATTTGGTATGTTTACTGCTGTTTTGTAATAGCAATAAGCCATTGCCGTTGAGGGTCTGCTGGTGGCTTATGTCTCAATTCTCACGCATGTCTCTAGCAGGACCAGTGTCACACAGTGTCTTTTTAACTTTTTACACAAAATGCATCTTCATCGGACATCTTGAACAAGGGTTATGATCTTATTGTCAGAAAGCAGGGAATTGAATGTGATATCACAGCATTAAAGTCCTGATGACTGACACAGACAAGGGACACATCAGATCAAGGACCCATCAACCCCCTCCTGTCACCAGCTATCAGCCCATTCATCTCAATCACCGACACTTGCTCTCAGCCCCCTTCCCCCCCTTGAGATCACGAGCCAAACTCGCACGAGGGGCTATCAAACTCACTATTTCTGTCCCTGTCGATAAGAGGGCTCGCTCACTTCAACACATCGACTGACTGAATTTCCAAGTCTAAGCACTTTGCTCCATGGCCAGGGGATTTTTTTCCCTCCCTCTCTCTACAGTCAACTGTCTAAGGACAGAAAGGCCAACCATTATTGACATTTAAGATGGAATAATGCATACATAATGCTCTGGCACTGTTGCGCTGGCAAACTTCATACCCCCCTACTGTCCGCAGGGTGAGACGGATGGGTTTTCTCACTCCTCAACCCACTCATAGAAGGCTTAGGGCTGAATGTAACTGCCCTCTGCACACTGGGAAATCTAAAACACTCTGATAATCTGAAGCGCGAGTTTGTTGGTTTGAGGTATTTCAGCTTTCTCACCAGAGATATCCAGTGTAGCTTAGCTAATCTTTCTCATATTGTGAGAGGAACTGCTGAAGCCTAAGGGAGGAGTGAAACGCACAATTTATTTGAGTTCGACTCTGACCTTTGATATTGGATGTGTAATGTGCCATGGCTTATTGGCAGTGGCGGTTATGTTTGGCATTATAACGAATGGATCAAGAGAGAGCTTCTCCCACTTGTAGCTACTAGATCTGTTCCTACATCTTTTCAACACTTGGCGGAAGAAAAACTGCTGGCTGCCATTTCATACCAGTTTTTTAGTTTTTTGGCGATGTGCGAGCCCATATAGACGGTACCAATCTGACATTTTCTGCACTTTAAAACAAATTCTTTTCATCTCTGTTTAAATAATTGAAATTGTCTATCACAAAAAAAAGGTTGATTTGAGGTACGCACAAAGCCATGATTTATCTTTAGCCTTCTGGCATCCCACGAGGAGCAGCGCTGATGTGGCATCAGTGAAGCGAGAGACTGACCAAGCGAGTGGAGCGACGTTCCCATTGGAAGGAGGATTAACATTACTGAGCTGCCTTAGTGTGTGTTCACAGTTTTGTGTTATGTAATGTTACTTGAGTGAAGCTGCTTGGCTGGTCACACTGCTGGTACAGCAGGTATGCTGCACAAACAAAGGTTTACAGCAGGGGAGTCTCACCCACTGCATGCCTCACTGTCTGAAGGCACATACTGACAGAAAGCTTTGTTGCATATATTTATGTGTATGTGCTGCACACTTCATGAAGTGACCCCCTCAACAAGTCATCTAGTCTCATATTCAGCCTTAAAATCTTGTTTTTCTTAAAACAAGTGAAAAAAATCTATCAGTGGAATGAGATAATCCCTCTTGTTTCCAAAACACTTTCAAATGTTTCACAAATTTTCAGGGAACAAGAATGAATATGTTGAGACAAGGCAGAATAAGGCAGATCAGCCCACTAGGATCAAGAAAATGACTCTTGATTCAAGAAAATCCTGGAAACAAGTTGATTATCTGATCCCACTGACAGACAAGGTTTTAATGCTGAAAATTAGACTAAATGACTTGTCACAATGGACATTTTTTGTAGCGTATACATACAATATGTATGGAGGACAAGACATGTTTATCCCATATTGGATGCCAAAAGTCAAATGCTGTTTGAATGTGAAAAGATTTGAATGTTTTTTGTTGAAATAATGTCATATTTAGGACTCTCTGAGGAAGTGGACCATCTGGACAAAGAACAAAAGGTCCAGTATATTAAAAAAACTGCAGCTGTTGGATTGAAGTTAGATTTAAATTCAGTAATTTTACTTTTGCTTAAGCATGTTTTTGAAATACCTGACTGCATTTTAAATCACATCCATTACAGAGTGCAAATATTATTTCTCCATAAGCATCAGAAACTGGATCACCATAAACTGAAAAACTGTGGAGCCTTTCACCGTGAGAAGGGAAGGGGAATCAGGCTTTACTTGGTGCACTTTATTTTATAATTTCTAATATTCCAATTAAAAGTTTGAACTTTGCTCTCTTGTCCTTTTAAAACTGCATGAAAAACATCACATGCAACACTCTTCTCTTTTCTCTTTTCTCCCTGTAATTTTACTTCTACTTGTGCATCATTTCAGAAAGGTAACAGTACTTCTACTTAAGTAGAATATTTCATTACTCTTTCTATCCCTGTGGAAGGCTATGAGTTCAGTCAGCTATATAAATTACACTAGATCCTGCCGTCTTTCAACCAGAATGTATTTATGTTGCGATGTGAGTTGTCTATATATTAATATGGACCAATATCAAGACAAATTCATGTAAATGTTTGTACTTGCTGAAAATGGTTCAGATTCTGACTTATTTGGCTAGAACCACACTGATGAAACAACAGCCAGTGTTCAACAATAGTAAAATTCAACAAAGGTGATGCAACACTGATGCATCACTGTTTGCCTCAACATAATATAAAATGTATTTTTTTTG
This sequence comes from Holocentrus rufus, assembly GCA_900302615.1. Taxonomy (NCBI): domain Eukaryota; kingdom Metazoa; phylum Chordata; class Actinopteri; order Holocentriformes; family Holocentridae; genus Holocentrus; species Holocentrus rufus. The sequence goes on from OMLF01012117.1 coordinate 12,953, forward strand.
AATGCGGTTAACATGAGGGATGCTGAGCTAACCAGAGGGGATGCCACCCTCTTGCATTCCCCAAGTTTACATCACCCGCTGAATACCACCGTGCACGGTTCATAATGAGGCTGGAGTGTGTTCGATAGAGTAACTGCAGCAGGTTCTCTCATGTGTATTACCACACAATCCCCTGTATTCATCAGTATTATAATATATGAGAAAATTACAACACTTGTGCCACAGGGTAGGTCTCAGCTGAATAGTATCATAGATACAATAGCTCTCTATAAAGGAAAGCTTGAGTGTGCTCCATGGAAGAGTGTGGGCGTTTGCTCTATATGCTACAGGGAAGTTGATGTATAACCTTGAACACTGTAGAGTGCGAAAACACAACCATGACTATGTGCTCGTATTAAAAGGCACTCATTATATTTGTTCCCTGACAATTCCAACACTTCCCTGGAGAATAGATCATGACTGCAATAATAATGAGACTGCAAAAATGTCACACCATGAGGCGGCTGTCAAAAGATGTGACAAAGATGCAGGAAAGGCATAAGTTGTCAGGAGAAAGTTGAGGGAGTACAAAGCAAAGAGCCACTCGCTCCAAGTATGCTGCACGCAGGGGACAATTTGAAGAGCTGTCCTCTTGTTGGCAAACTTTATTAATACTTCCCACTATTTGACATGCATCCAAAGTTCTCCTTTGTTAAAGTAACTTGGCCAAATAGGCCACTGGCTATAAAACAAACAAGATGTTTTGAAAACTTTACATGTTTTAGTCACATTTAAGCCTTAGTCTGAGGAAAAAGTGCACATCACAAAACAGAGCAGAACTTCAGGAGAGTGTCCTCAACTCAGCAGGCTAACCCCGCATTCACCGTTTGTTTCCCACCAGGAAGAAGCACCTGCACACTCTCAGACATCCAGGTCGGAGAAATCAGGATTGTAGATGCTGCACAAACTGCCCAACTTTTGACATAACTGTCGAACAGAGCACTGAGATGCAATTTCAAACAATAAAGCCAGAAATTTACCACAAGGACAAATTTCGAGACATGGATAATGCTTCATTACTATAGTGCTATAGCATTCAATTTCCTGTGGTGTTTACATGAATCCTTGCTAGCTGGGCTATGACTAGTGTGATCAATAACATCCAATTTTCCAACCCTAAGCACACGAACGTGGACCACCAGCTGCAAAGTAAGATGTCCACCATGTACTCTTATCATCATCGGTTAAAGTCTGCCTCATGATATATCATCTCTTTTTTTCTCCTACCTCTCCTCTCACCCTCCACTGTGTCCTGTCCAGCAGTCGTGCAACAAGATGACAGCTTCAAAATTTTCACCTCGGTAAAATGAGAGGAAAATACATTTAGGACTTTGCATCAGGAGCCAGCAGTCATTGGCCCGTGAAGGTGTCTTCATGTCAGAGCTGGAACAAAACACAGGACAAGGTGCCATTCGCCAAAAGTCCGTGAAGCAGACAGGGAGAGCGCTCTGCTGAGTTTCTGTGGGCTCAGCAGGACCTGCGTCGTCCCAGACGCCTGGTTCCCAGGCTCTGGTGACAGACAAAGCAACCAATGTCACTTCCTCCTTCAGCTGAGCCCTCATTCCACCTCTCTGCCCGTCCTTCTGCTCTGCCAAGGGACTTCAATTATGATCTGACTCCTCAGGCTCACAGAAAGGACGTGTCTTCTTTTTTTTTTTTTTTCCTCAATGAATCTCATTCATCAATCCACTCACAGCTGACTGAACTGACACTGACTTGACACAGAAAGCAAAGGTGCCTTTCCAAAGCACTAAAAAAAAGGTGGACCTTCTGAAAGATAAAAAAAAAAAAAAAAAAAGTTGCAGGTTTGAGGGTCAGGAACTTTATTTTCCACTGGTTCAAGTTTTACTTAGTGGAGCTAAATGCTGTTGTAGATTTAACCAAAATTCACCTTATCTGTTTGAATTACACTGAATAAAAAATATTATGGATCCACTCATTCCATTAAGTCCACTAATGAGGTGAATTCCACTCAGAGCTGTTATCCCTTATTGATTATCCCTCCTAAATCTCCACAGGTCACAATGGAGGAGATATAAACTAGAGAGTGATTTTTAAACTTTGAGACAGCTGAAATGTGAATTATGCAAAGAGGCTGTAAATCAATATGAATGCTAGACTGCAATGCTCCTGTACGCAACCGCCATCGACAGATACAGTGCACGCACATAAGTATTATATTTGTGAATGCATACATACTTGCATGTATATGTGACTAATGCACAAAATATTAGGGACATTTACTGTTTTCATGAAGTGCACTGATGAGGTGAATCCAGGTAAAAGCTATGATTCTCAGCCTTTTTGCTTATTATGTCTTCAGCGATCACAAAAGAGTTAGAGAGGGATTTGTTTAGCTTTGAGTCAACTGAGATGCAGATTGTGCAAAAGGGACTGCAGCCCGGTATCTGAAAGATGTCCACAATGTGACTAATATTTTGTCCATTCATTGTATATCATCACTGTCAGGTGAAAATTATGCGTCTACTTTTCAGGAACTATTCAAAACAGTCTCTTTTTTAGTTTGAGCACCAGACATTTTTCAGTTTATCTGATGGAGTTCTGAAAGAGTTTCATCAGACGCAGTGTCAACCCACAGTTCCTCAACCCACAGAGGACCATGTAATCCTTCAATTACAGTTAAAACATAAAAAAAATATGGAGTTAGGGGGTTTTGATGTGACAACAGTAATATGTATTTGCACAAGTGTGCTACGCTTCATGAATAAAATCCATTTACAGAAAGGGGGAGAGGATTTCACTTTAGAAAATCGGAGATGCTCCCTCCTGGTGTGTAAAAGCCCCTCTTTTTCTTCTTCTCCTCTGTCTCGTGGCGGCAGCAGAGGAAAGCCCGCTCCATGATGCCATGATTCACTGGCAGCCTAATGAGAGCCACGGCCCTAAGCTGTTTATGTAGCATAAAGGCTGCCTCTATTAGCGTTGTTGTCAGAGAGGGAGGGTGGGCAATGGGTGGCGACACAGTGACAGTCCATGAGAGCATTCATTCGCTAATAGGACTGGAAGCTCCTTGGCAGCGCTGGTTCCTTATTTGAGGCACAACAAACCGCTCTGATGCCAAATTCCTGGCCCAATGGGACGGCACTTCGCAAATGTAATTAAACACAAGGGGTTTGTCACAGTGAGTGTTGGATCACAGCGGGCCTTCAAACCCAGCATTTAATGACACAACACACACACACACACACACACACAGTGGACGTCAGCCCTGGATTACATATTTCTAAAGTTTTAAAGCCATGGATTAAGTGAAATGTCTAAGAAATCAATCTGTGGTTCTTGACTAAAGTTGAGCACTAAACTTTAATCAATGATAGAGTCGAGATCAGTGTCCAAACTTTATTTTGTGGCTGACCTGAAGAATAATTTTACTGGCAAAAATAATATTCTGTACATTTTTCGAAGGAAAATGTATCAAATCACACGCTGAGTGAGACATTAAATACAGACAGAAGAGCAGATTTAGAGTATTAATTTATGACTGATTCAGTTTATCTTGTTATTTTTTTTGTCCTCATCATTTTATTCCGTGACACATCGCATCTGCTTCGTGTCGCCGCGTGAAAACAATGTTAAAAGTTTCGACTAGCATCAGACTAGTTAACCACCCGAGCGGGGAGAAACAGAAGTTGAGACGCCGCTGGGTCGTGCGGAGCAGCGTAACAGAAAGCCAATCTGGCGCCTATTTGATGCAGAGCCGCTGTTTTCGCTGTGATTTGACTGGCTCGAAATCAGAGAGCGTGCACGGAGACCAGCAGCGACAGCCGTCTCAAAAAGTTACCCACCGGTGTGGGAGGAAAACTTTATTGATTTATCCGCCGAAGACATATTTTAGCAGCATTTGGTGCTTGGCGGGTGTTAATTTCAGACCGTGGTCATGATAAAAAGAAAAAAAAAGTAACTCCTCAGCTCAGTTATGTATGCCTTTCAGTTCATTCAGTCCGGTCCTGGCTCCTTTCCCAGCTTTTGGTTGCAAGGTGAACATCCCACATTGCAAAGAGACAGAAAAAAACTGACAGAAAGAGAGAGACAGACATGGGAGAGAGGCTCTGCCCGCCACTTCAGCCGCCTCTCTCTCCTTTTACGTCTCACAAGAGAAGCGCCGCTCCACACAAAGGTTCATTTCAGACCAAGGCCCACCGGGTGACCGCTGAAACCTGCAGACAGAAGAGCCACAACAGCTCTCAGAGCGCCGTAAGCCGGGGCTCTTCACAGAAACAGCTCCATTATAAGTGCAGTTCAGGGACCTGTGGGGTTACGGGGATTCAAAGCAGCGGCAGACTCGCTCATAGAAAATCCCTCTCCTTTTGTAAATGTGTGTTAATTGATTTCTTTGACTGGGATGAAACAAACTAGCCCGGCGCTATTCTGTCCGTGTAACAGGAGCACGGCCGTAGAGCGGGCCACCGGTGAGGTCGACATTCCTGAGCTTTTGATAACACGTTCGAATTATTAAGCCTCTTAAGATGATAGCCCGTCTTGACTTGAAAAGGCCTGGCTGTCAATTGATCTTAACAGGCAGGGATCGGGGTGCAGCGCTGTTACCGGCTTCCCTACTGTATCTGTTTGAGGCTATTCAAGCTTTTCACCCACTGAATTCGAGCGAAAAGGCCTTTATCCAGGACTGTGCCAAGGAAGAGCGGGCTAAGGCGCATGCCACGCGTCCAATGCTGTCAGACAAGATCAATTCGAGCCTGCTCTTGACTTTTGAGGCATGTTATTTGCGTCTTCCTCCGGTCTTTCTTTGGTCTTCTTGTTGCAAAAGTTTCCACGATGTGTTTCCACTACCCAGCAGAAACGTCATGAAAGAGGATCAATTCAGAGCAACGCAAATCCAGTCCTTGCAGGGAGCTCATCAGTTAACGACATGTAACTCAGTTTTATAGAAGACAGTTAAATTTGCCAGGAAACACGTTTCCATCTCAGCTTCTCCCATTCGTAATATTGATGAGGACAAAAATCTGTGAGGAGCGTTCATAAAATGGACATAATGCAAAAATCTATTTTCCGAGCGAGGCGAGTGATACAGGCTTTCCTGCCAGCCTCCAATATGTCTGACTTTATTGTGTGTGGCCGTGTGGTTCTCAGTCCAAAATGTGATAAAATGGTAAAAATAGCACCTTGAGCATTAGTAAACCTTCAGCATAATTATTTGTCTTGCAGCACTGATCATGAAATCTGCAAGTGGAGCGAACATACTGAGAGTACATTTTGAATTCTTTTATTATTCTGTCTTTTGGGGGAGTTGTTGTTTTTCTTTTTCTTTCCTTAACATAAGCACATTTGTCAGGCCAGTAGGCTCCAGATAGATTTTCTGCTTTAGATTGTCAGTTTTTGATCAGACATCTTTACTGCATTACAGTCATGATTTATTATATTAGTAATTATTGCATTATTGTTTTCTCTCTCTCTCTCTCTCTCTCTATGTGCGTGTGTGTGTGTGCATGTGTGTGTGTGTGTGTACAGCATAACTCAAGCAGTTTTGCTAGTACATAGGAAATATTTCTCATGGCCATATAAGTAAATTGGTAAGAGATACACATATGGTCACTATTATATAAACACTAATATAAAGTCAAATATAAAGTTTTTTGGTCATATGACCTTTCACCTTTATAAACTTTGAAAGTTTGAACTGATGGAAAAATGTTGCATACATTATTGGTCCTGTAGCATTTCACTGTCAAACATGCAGCGAGCATTCAACATGTAAAACCACTGCAACCAGTAAAAAAAAAAGAAAAGTGAGTTCACTGTCCTAACACTTCTGAGTTTGATTACTGGTGGTAGATGTGGTCTTACCTTGGCGGCGGCTTTGGTCTTGCTGCTGCTGCTGCTGCTGTGGTTGTTGGGATTGGGATTGGCGTCTTCATGGACTCTGTCCAGGAGCCACAAGAGGAACTCCAGGGCATCATGCTGAGAGTTTCCCCGAAACTGAGAGCCGTACTTGGACACTATACTCTGAGGAGAGAAGAGAAGTCATAATTAATCTGTCACTCGGAGTGATTTAAAGAGTCATTAACTAAGCACACCCAGGGCGTCCTGCTGGCTCACTTAGCAAAGGCACAGAGCGTGGAACCGCAACTCCCTGAGTTCCAGTCTGGACTGAATCAGGGCTTTTGCTGCATGTCATCCCCCATTTCTCCCTGATCTTTCTGTTTTTATTCACTGTAAATCTGTCTAATAAAGGCAAAAGTTCCAAAAAACGAATTAAATATATAAAAAAATGTTCAGGTTCCCTTAGGGGAATTGAATTCTTTGGTTTTAACTCAGAGTTATGACAGTTTGACTTGTAAACAGTGGTGTGAAGAAACTAGGCAACAGGTTAGCTCTCTGTCATCATAACATAATAAAGAGTCACATGATGAGAGCATTTGTCCAAAGAGATTTTGATATGAGAGGATCATGTAATGAAGTCATAAACTGTTTATTTTGTGAATGAGAGTGAGCAGGGCAGCTCTATCATTTTACTTTTCAGCGAAACAGATAATTTCATTTTTTTGGAAATTTGGTACATCCCAGGAGTTTGACATGGATACCGTACGTTTACATGCACACGAGAAACACAGTTGTTATTGCTCAAAATCCCTGTACACACTCCTCAATAATCCGGTTTCTCCCCCACTGTAACCTCTGATGCCACCTTATAGCAACCTGCTGTGCCTGTGGTCACCTGGAGGGAAACTGGACTCATAACCACTTATTCAACTCAAAGCTCACAAAGCTAACACTTTGAGCAACGGAACCAAATGAGAAAATAATCTCATACACTCTGAAAAAAAAAAAATCCATTTCAATAATCCATTCATACGCTTTTTTTCCTTTCTTAAAAAGATAAAGTGGGTAAGATAATTCCACTAGTTTCCAAGTCAGTTCCATTTGTTTCACCACATTTTTAGAGAAAAGGGACACATATTTTGTAAAAGGCATAATAAAGCAGATCACTTCACTAACATCAAGAAAAATTATACTTAATTCAAAATTTTTTTGGAACAAGTTGATTTAATTCTCTCACCCAGTGGCCTATTATTTTCCCTTTTTTTAAGTAGGATTTTATAACCCTGCACTATCTTAAATAATTTGTTCAATGGCTATTTTAGGCAGCAGAGGCTCATGGGAATAAAACTCTACTCATGTAGACGGTGATCCATTTGGGTTTGAGAAACCATTCCTCCAGTAACATGCTGCAAGCCACGAGATGAATCTTACAAGAGATATTGAAAAGTTGACAGATGTTAAACAGGAAGGGAAAAAAATGAAAAAAAACTAGCTGTCTTATTCAATTACGAGGAAGGAGTTTGCAGTTTATGAGTCAGACAGAGAAG
>OMLF01012120.1:0-11203 GCA_900302615.1 Holocentrus rufus
CTCTCTCTCTCTCTCTCTCTCTCTCTCTCTCTCTCTCATCTCTATCTACCCTTCAATCTCTCTTGCATAACATCATGGGATCTCCTTTCACCATTTTCACCCCTATGTACTCAAGTCAGTCATTATGTCAGGCACACACACTGCATCTCATGTCAAATACTGTATGTTGACCTATTTTGACTTCTGTCTCTCTTTCCCATCGCTAAAAAAACATTCCCTAATCTCTGTGAGCGGCCTGGCCTCCGTGCCACTCACCTCTGTTCATGTACCTGTGCTTCTGTGTATGGACATGTGCACGTTTATTGGTTTCTGTATCTATTTTTCATGTGTGTATGCATGCATCTGTCATGTATGTGTGTGTCCAGGACAGAGAACAATGAGCATGCGCGGAGCAGTGACAGGTTGTGTGGTGTTGGTGTGCCTCGTGGCCCTGCTGGCTGAGAGGACGGAGGCACACATCACCTTCTTCAGCCCAAAGGAGATGATGCTGATGAAGGTAAGTCCATTTGGTGTGATCTGACAGGTGGACAAATCAATATTAAAATTTGCCTTTCAGTAGAATCATATAATGATCAAACCATGATTTTGAGTTTTCATGATGCACATTTCTGTTGCAATATTTAAAAAAATTCCTGATCGTATTTTGACTATGCAGGGAACATTAGCTGAATAATTTAAGATGTGATTTTGCATGTTTGCAGAAATTAAACAGTTAGTTATTATTATTGTGATATTAGTTTTTGTACATATTGCCCAGCCCTCGAAAGGTTTGTGAAGTTAGTACATTAATTATGTTATTGAAAATGAAATGCTCCAGTTTTGATGCCAACTCTCTACATGGAGTCAGTGTTTGTAGCTGGTCTAAACAAAAGAGTGACAGATAAGGGATAAACAGAGATACTGTGGTAGTTTGTGCTGTACTTTTCTATGAAATGAAACAATGGCAAGAGGTTATAATAGTCCTCTCAGCCATTTAACAGTCTTTCATTTGTGTCTTTTGTTTGTGTGTGTGTTTATGTGCGCGTGTTACAGGAGCGGGAGGGCAAGAAGGGCATGGAGCCACGGTCAGAGGACGGTCAGTTTGAAGAAGCAACAATCCAGCAGCTTCCTCAGGTGGAAAATGGGGAAAATCCTGTAAGCGCACACAGATGCAAACACATACACACACACACATACGCAGATACACACAATCTTCAGCACCATCATCATCGTTGTCATCTAGCCCACTGCCAGAGCATTTCCACACTCCTTTATTACACCATATGTGTACGAGGCATTTGTCTTAATGCTCCCTGTGTGTGTGTGTTCAGGACAGAACTGTAGAGATCGCTGTTCGCCTGTCAGCCAAACAGCTGGATCATGTGGCCCCTGTGCTCGAGGAGATCATCCATGAAATAGTGGAGGAGCCGGAGAATAGCAGAGGTGCGTGAATGTTGCAAGAAGCAGCATTTGTGGAAAAAAGCTTGCATGGCCTTGTATGTTCTTTATTATCAAAAAATGACATAATACCAAGTATACACAGCGATAAGTGCTTTAAGCATATATTTTATGGTGCTCACAATGTTCCCTCACTATCTCTATCTCTGTCTCTGTAGACAAATAGAGAGACTGAAGACACTGGGGGACGGGCGCTGCATAAACTCCCCCATCAGCACTGAATGCACAGCTGTTTTATGATGTTTTCATGAATCAGTCAATAAAGGGAAGTGATTGTGTAACTCAGCTGAGTTTCTGTTGTATTCAACCCCATTCCCGCTCTTGGAGGTCCATGTCAGTTTGAAGTGGCCACAGGGTGTCACCATCTCTTAGAGGAAATGGCCTTTCACCGTTCATTCACCCTGTGTCAGCACATCTGAATCAGTCACCTTATTTGAGGTCACAGGACTTCCTTGAAATAAGGATTTCTTCTCAAAGAGGATATCCAACACCTAGCCTGACAAAATTTTTGCTACTGACTATTCAGTAGAATTTAAGCTATTAGCCATTTTATAATTGTTTTAGGAAATGGTCACAAGCTATAGTCACTTTTTTTGAAATACTGAGCGATGAGCATCAGGCAAGATTTATTATTGACAAAATGGACAGTGAGCATTATGGAATGAAACCCTTCAAAAATCACATATTTAGTTTACTGCACATAAGTATGGCTGTTTGGCTTGTTCTACTCTTGCGGATGTTCCCGGCCATGGTGCTACCAGCAGCACATGATAAACAACATGCACGGAGCATTGCGAATAATCCACTGGGGATTTTTTTTTTTTTTTAAATAGGCCAACCAAGGTGCATGGAGACAGACCACAGCAGGTGGAGCGAGTGGTGCACAAGGCACTTCTCAAGTAGCAATAAAAGTGTCAAAGCACAGGTCAGTATGAAAGTGAAGGCCTTTAATAGAGTGTCAGATCAGTGCAGTGAGATGGGATGGGTGTAGCAGCTTTCACCTAACAAAGCATAACGTGACTTAAAAGTGCCTGCTAGAGCAAGGCTGTTATTTCATTTAACACAGCTGAATTTCCATAAAAAAAGACAAAAACAAACCACCAATATAGGTTGCATATTCCTAATTGGTAAGCAAACATTAAAATACAAAATCAATTTCTACTTCCCTTATAAAAACATTCCATTTAAGGTTCCCCACAACAGGATTTTAGCTTTGCCTGCTCAATATGGCATTTGGTGACACTGCTGATTCTCAATGTAAATCCTTTCCTGACGGCGCTCAACACACATTTTTACTGCAGGACGATGGACTTTGAGCCCTGTTCTGTTATCAAGGCTCGGTCTGCCAGTGGTTTTCAGAGCTTTGATGTCAGTCTCTCACAGATCTCAAAGTCCTTGGCCGCGAGGGCAGCGTCTCGTGCTAAAGGGGCAGGCAGAACCAGAGAGCAGTCGCTGTCAAAATACTTCCCAGTTATCCCCTCGGTTTCCTCTGCTACCGCACAGTAGATGGTGCTCACTGCCCCCTCTTCTGATGACTGAAAGAAAGGCAGACATGGAGGACGGAGAGAAAAAGTGAACACAGTACACAGTTATTTTCCATAGTGCCAAAATCAAATACGCACCCAGGCAAGGCTTGTGTGGCTTTAGTAACTTTAAACTTAAGATTTGGGATCTGAAAGTCACAGGTTTGAAAAACAACAAAACAAGTAACACTCTCCTCCCTCAACAACTGATTGTACTGCCAGGTCTTAGCATGAATGTGTATTGAAATGTAAGGCACAGCGTTTCTGCAAAAAGTATAAATGTTTATTAGAAACCCATTTCCTTGGTAAATAAATGTGGAAAAATGTTGTTGGATGTTGTTCAGTGTTGTAAGTGCAAAGACGAACATGCATAAACATACAAAACCAAAGATGCAACGAGTAGAGAATGGAGCCTCAGACTCATGGAGTTAAAAGAGTTCATTTTGCATAAAGTCTGCTCATGCTAAAAAACCTATGTAGCCTACTAATGCTAATCGGAAGTGTAGAGGTTAATTTTACACAGACACACACACAAGGATCAAAGAGCCTAATCCAGAGAACAAAAGATTTCTCTGGATCAGTTCCTACAACAAACAAGCAATGATTCCTGAGTTACAAAGTTGGCTTGAATTAAACTTTCCGGCATGGTTAAATATCTACAAGTTTTTTCACTGACGAACATGTGGAAGTGTTTAGATTTGTTCTCTTGAACAAATCTTTTCCTGCAAGGGCGCTAGTTAACTCAGTGTACTTGGTACAGGACAATCCCAAATAAAAAAATAACTTGACCTCATAAATTGTTTGTTGTCCATTTATTAAGATCCAAATGATGGCAAGACAAAGACATTATTAGCAGTTCATCAGGGATAATTTATGGGTTAAAGCTAAATACCCTCATAAAGCTGCTGCCCACGCCTGCTGAGGTTTTTTTGATTTGCTTAGTTTTATACAGCCTGGTTCAAAGAGGTCCAATAGAGTCAATCAGCCTACAAGTCTATCCAAATGCCAGTACAGGATTTATAATGACACTAGCAACAACTGTGGTATCAGTAATTTTAGACTTTGTATTCTGGATTTTTCAGCAGTCAAAGCCATTAAAGCTGGTTTTACACCAGCTTTAAAATGTTCAGGCATTTATCCCAAAATGTTTGAATGTTTGAAACCAGTTTGTTATCCTTTCATCAAGTTTGAGGAACCACTTACACAACAAAACACAGTCTGTATGGATCACATCAAGGTAAAATGTATTTATTTATTTGAATCATTTGAAAGGAGAATTCACACTTTATTCCTATGACCTCTGATATTTAATTTAACATTGTGAGTGACTCTCTCCCAGTGCAAAGTCCAGAGAACTCTGGAGCTGTTCCACTGACAACAACTTTGTCAATTTTGATTTTCAGTGGAGCAAATCCCTCTTAAAGGACCACGTCATATATGGTCAAATTTACAACATCATCATGTTCTCAATATCTTCATGGCATTGGTGCTTCTTGTCCTCAGGCTTAGGCTTACTGACACTGCATGTTGTGTATTTGATGCTGTTAGTCCAATGAAAGGTAGGAAAAATTATATTTCTATATAGTTCTAAAATACAACTGCTTGCTTTGGGAAACGATTAGGCTATAATCGACGATATTAGGCTTGTATGCTCCAGATTGTAGTTTATAATTTTGGCTCTTTTGTGCCTAACTATGGGAGAAATCTCTTTGCCCTCAAATTTAAACTTAACCATTTAACATCATAGCATCAGTCTTTTTTATCCAGTACCTGTTGGGATTATGTACAAGCCATTCATTGGTATGAACTAAATGACTGTGGCCATTGTGAAAGAACCTTGTATTAGTTTGATGCCATAATGTATAACATGCCAACTGTCTGTCAACCTGCTGTAATACTGACTGCACTCAATGGAGAACTAATTTCCATTATTAAGATCAGATTATAAAAACAATGAATTTAACTTGGAAAATTATGATCAGGCTATGGTGTTGAAAAAATAATGAATTCACTTTGAAATGTGCAAATAGGCTACTTCTGACATGATTTACAACTTAAAGCAGCAATAACTCAAACTGCAAAAACAAGGACCACTGAGACTTAAAAAATGGTATAAGCACCTAAATGATTAGATACTCAAGTCAACTAAGTGACAGTGCTTGGCACCAAGCAAGCAAAGGATAAATAGGATGCAGCGAGGTCCAACTGGTGTGTGAGTCCTTAAATTTAAAATTAACTATGAAGAAACCACAGCAGACACTTTGGTTGACACATATTGATAGCTAAAGGAATAAAAGATCATTTGAATTTGTTTGCTTTGATCTCTGGAACTCAGTAACGTACACCAGCGGGAAGGGTGAAAACCTCATAGTACAAAAGGTGAGCTTGGCCCAAAACGTGCCTGGGAAACAACCCAGGAAAACCTGTCCGATTTGCACCCGTCACTTTACTGCACTGATCAACAATGTGAGTCAGTTAGAACTGTCATCCACATTTAAAACAAACCAGAATATAACTGATGATAAAAATGGCCGATAAAAACTACTCACCTTGAAAAAGAAGATTCCAATCATGTTGAAAATGAGTCGTATGATGAAAGGATAGTGTCGCATTACCTCTGTCATGACAATACCAGGGTGGACAGAGTTCGCTGTGACACCTATGACACACACACACACACACACACACAGATCACACACACACAGAGAGAAAGATATTATCAACTATAAATCAGAGCAGACTCAACAGTGTCCCAGGGGTCTCTAAATGCTGCCATTCCTTGTTATCTCACTATTACAGGCCTGTAACTTTTGAAGTGACTCATTGGGGGAAAGTTCATTTTTGTTGCAGGGCGTTGTTGTTGAGATACATTCCTTAAGCACTTGCATTTGGAGACCGGAAATAATCTCGAAGGAAAGGAAAACCCTTTTTTCACTTTCCATTTCTTGTAAAAAAAAAAAAAGTGTTTTGTATATCTTGTGCATTCAGAGGTTTGTTTAAGCATCTATCTCAATCTCATCTTATTTCATACACATATAAAGTATATAATATACAGTATATGTAACAGACAGCTACGAGATAAAAACACTACCAAATCTAAAACTGAAAGTCTCTCTGAAGTCCCACAGTGGTCCCAACACAACAGACCAGATGCCTTAAGGACCATTCTGGTCCTATTTTGACTGAATGTCAACATTTGTGATCACATCTGTCTGTCACAAATATCGGTTGCATTCGTGCATGTAGAATATGCTTTGGTAGCTTAGAAGTCAAAGCTAAGGTAATTCTTCTTGTGAACACATGACCGGCGTGTACTTTTGCTCAAATTACCGTAAATCCATTGAAATTTGCACACTTGGAAGGAAGTACCTAATTTTTCCAGGAGCATTCAAATTCTGCTCTTCAGCTTTGTTGTGAGTTGTTGTGATTGACAGCTCAGAGGGCAGAACCCCAGCGGTAAACAACTGGCTGAAAGTTGCACCATGGAAAAAAGGAAACACATTCCTTACACAAGTGGAAACAGAGGGAACACTATTCAGCTTGGCATATGTCTAATCGTCTAGCTCATGGGAGTACATGGGAGTTCACAAGAAGTGGACCCAAAGAGGAAATAAAATTGAGACATTATTACTACAAATGTGTAACATTAGATCTGTAAATGTGTGTTTGGATTTGTAAATATGTAGTGAGATCTGTTAATGTGTTTGTCCGTGTACAAAGGGCAGCTTATTTGCATAAGTTCATAGGTATTTTGATACGTTTCAGTGTAAACCGTATTGGGCACAGTGTCAATTCCATTTGTCCAAGTTGTACTTTTGTGCCAATGCATAAATGTTATCTTTGTCTGAGTTGTACTTTCCTGTCCACTGTCTGCTACAACTTTTCAAAGTAAAAGACTGCCAGGTTATATTTTCCATTTTCTCTGATTTACCTTCCTGAGTCATTTTTCTGTACCCTTGCATGAAACTGACATGAATGATGAACCACAAAATACGTGCTGTGTGGAAGAATCTGTCCAATATTATGTGATAGAGACATGTCTATCCACTGAATCAGAATAAAACCGTCAATTCTAGAAATCCACAACACTAAAGTCTACGGTAAAAAGTTTTTCCATCTAAAAGTCAAGCATTATTAGCTTGTTGTTGTAACCATGTTAGTAAAGGACTTCACTTAACTTAGAAATACGAATGGTTCAGAGGGTCAAATTAGGAAAACGCATTAACAATGTTAACAAAAAACAGTGGCATTAAAACTTTTGTTATTAATACTTACTTGAAAATTAAGTGGTTGTAATAAAGTAACTTTTGCAGTCATTTTAACACACCTGTACATAGGTGCCTTCAAGTGTGAAAATTTGAATGGCTTTTCAGTAATTTTAACAAAAGTACATACCAGCAATACAGTTCCCTGCATACGTTTCAGGGAACAATTTTAACACCTTTTTGAACATGAATGGGAATAAATCAGGGATAATATTATTCTTTGAAGGAACAAACAGTACAGAACAGATCCTGCACCAGCTGTGTACTAAAAAGAAAAAACAAACTAATCTTTTTGATTTTAGCCCACCTGTCCCCTGTAGTTTACGTGCTAGCTCATTAGTACAGATGACGTTGTGCAGCTTGGTGTGGTTGTAGACTGTGTCCATCCTGTAGGTGAGGTTTTCTCCACGGAAATGAGAGAAGTCCACTTTACCCCTCCGATGGTTGACAGAGGAGACGGTGACGATACGTGCAGGGGCCGAACGCTTCATAAGATCTGGGATGAGACCGAGACAGAAAGAGAGAGAGAGAGAGAGAGAGAGACAGAGAGAGAGAGAGATCAAATGTCATGAAAGTGAAAGACAGTCACGTAACACAAACATAAAACATGTTCTTATAAACTAGCCTAACAAAAAGACAGTACAAGAGAAAGACCACAAAGTCTTACCCAGCAGCAGGTTGGTGAGAAGGAACGGTCCCAGATGGTTAGTGGCAAAAGAAATTTCCAACCCATCTTTGGTTATCTCCCTTGGTAAACCTAATTGTAGAGGTATTAAAAATTGTGTTCAGACACACAACACGTACATAAAAATGTCTGTTTTAAACTGTTTGCCCAATAATCAACAATACAGGAATGCTCTTTTATGTCAGTGTGCTAAGCTATCTTGCTTCTTTTGTTTTGTGTGTGAGTGTGTGTGTGTTAAAGACCATAAAGGAATCTCCAGTTCTGCAAAGAAGATGTGTAGCAGATGGGCAAACACTGGTGAGAACTGTGCTTGTTTGTGCTGTGATGTTAATGCGACATGATTTATTCTGTATTTCCAAATGAAATTCTGGTGTTATGTGTGGGAAATGTTCTCCAGGCAAAAGAACTGATGAATTAAAACTTGAGACCGAATTCAAAGCAGTCTCCTAAATGTCAGTGAGCCCTCCATCCAGACCAAGCTGGACTTGATCAAAGCCTCGTGGTTGAGCGTCTTGTATTCACTGACATCATGTATGATTTCTGGGTAAGCAGTGTTCAAACAGTCAGCCTTGACTGCTGGTTAGGGCTGCCAATATGTTATGTGTTATCTAGCCGAGCTTTAACACGTGGTTTGATTTATGCCACAGGAGTTGGAGAGAAGGGAAAACTACATTCACTGACAGTATATAAATATAAAAAAGTGGGATCTCCTCCTACATGTTTGCCTGTCTGTCTGTCTAGCTATCTGGCTTCTCACCGGATCCGGCCGCGTTGTTGATAAGGATGTGCAGAGCCTTCTCCTCCTCAATGAACTTCTCAGCAAACGCCCTGACAGAGTCCAGAGAGGAGGTGTCCAACAGACGCAGGTGAACATGTGGGTTGCCCGATCTCTTTTGGATTTCCTTCAGCGCTACAGTCCCCCTGTCCTTGCTACGACAGGCCAGGATAACACGGGCCCCACGACGCGCCAAATCCAGGGCAATAAACTTCCCAATTCCTGGAACACAGGAAAAGGGTGGGGGGTTTGGAAGTGTTTTCAGAAGGGAATAAGAGAAGGAATTTACTACAACTACTACAAATTGGTGGCAGAAATGTCCACAGTGGAAAGCAATCAACAGGTGCTCTTTGAAATTGGTATTACAAGAATGTATTGAAGGGGTTTGAGATGCTTTGTTGGGAAAGCAAAGTTAAAATGCGGCACAGATTTATTTAATGGAGAGGAAAACACAGTTGGTTTGTACAAGTTGTTCTGGGACTTACAAACATCTTTCTCTATCAAAAAGATTTCTTGTAGTGTTATTTCTGGACACCAGATCTAAACAGGAAGTTAGGGCTGGGCATTATATCAATATTAAATCAATATCATCATTTAACACTGGATACCGTCTGGGATTTTGGATATTGTAATAATGTGATATGGCACAAGCATCTTCTAGTTTTGAAGGTTGTGTTACAGTCAAGGTGTTTTCTGAACTTATTGGACTGCTCCAGCTATTCTATTATTTGCCTCTACCTGCTTGTTCGTCATACCTATATTACTAATGATATATTTTGTGAAAACACCAGTAGTCATCCCTACAATATCGTCACAATATTGATATCAAGGTATTCTGTCAAAAATACCATGATATTTAATTTTGTCCACATCGCCCAGCCCTACAGGTGGTGAATTTACAGAGACTGATGAAGCACTTCTGGCCACAAGAATGCATAAACAGTGGTGACGTAAAGGTTTAACATCACATACAATACAATACAAAACAGCTTTATTTATCCATACATGTGGCAATTAAAGGCAGCAGCTCATTTCACATCAGTGTTGTGTCAGGGTGGCTCACTTCCGGTTCAAAGGTGACTTCTAGGGCCCCCCATGATATTTCAGTTTTTTGAGGTGGTGAGTTGGGGGTGAGTTGGTTAATTGTTTTCATTCATATATTTTAGTAAGTCAGTGTTTGTATAGAAAATATTCAAGTTTTTTTTTTTTTTTTTGGTATTTTCTTTTTTTTTCTTATTTTCTTTTAATTTTTGTCTGCTTGATACAACATACCACTTTGGCTAGGCCATATGAAATCTATTGTGAAGACTTTTGTATTGTAATACACTGAGTCAGGCAGAGAAAGTTGCAGTCATTATATTGTTTTTTTTGTGTGTGTGATGTATTTTCTAGAAAAATGCACTTGTGTGTGTTTTTCTACAAAGTTTGGCCACACGAATACATTTAGAAGTTATACACCTTTTTTATTTATTTATTTATTTATTTTTTAATAGGCCACTCCCACTGCCACACCCCGTATTTGCCTGTTGACATGAAGAGTAAATCAGCTGTCCTTTAGCTCATGATCAACCTTTCCACAACAAAATCCCTTTGGAAGTTATGCATTATATTTCGATAGGTCTTTTAGCCAATTTGAATTTAAAAGGGCAGTTAAAAAGAAATGTATAGATTATTTTAAGTTCACAAATTATGAAAGAGAAACATAAGGCTCCTATACACACGCACCAAGGCATACTTAACAAGTGGCTCTTTTTAGTGTTCTCGCTGTGGAAGTTTAGTTTCTCCTATAGCATCTGATGATCAATGAAAAAGCCTCTTCAGAAAATTAGAGGGTCGCTATGAAAGTTTCAGGTAGTAGGGAGAAAAAGAATAGGAACGATTAGAAAAGTAGACAAGCGTATTTTGTAGGTGCTCAAAAGTGATAGTGTAGGGCA
The DNA here is from genome assembly GCA_900302615.1 of Holocentrus rufus. Taxonomy (NCBI): domain Eukaryota; kingdom Metazoa; phylum Chordata; class Actinopteri; order Holocentriformes; family Holocentridae; genus Holocentrus; species Holocentrus rufus. The sequence continues at coordinate 10,620 of OMLF01012120.1, forward strand.
GGTCAATTATTTATTAATCACAATCAGTGTTTGAGTGCGAGGCACAGCCAGTGCCAGGACTATGTGTCTCGAAAAAATACACAGTCTGACTTGGGCTGTATTGACTTTATTGAGACCTCATCTCTCATCGCATCCCTTGGCCTGATTTATAGGCTGTGGCTTTATATAGCCTTACTTCAAACTTTGATGTTAGGACTAGGCGACTAGTTATTTTTCCGTTTCTATGATGCATGCATTTTTTTGACAATTGGTTTAGAAATTCTGATGAAAACAAAACTGAAAATAACTCATGCAACCAACCTGTATTGGCTCCAGTTACTATAGCAGTTTTTCCTCTCAGCTGCGTGGGGCAAGCAGCCGGACTCCAGGAGCCTCTCCGCTGAACCCGCACCACAAGACCGAGCAGGATGGTGGAAACTGTCCATAATGGGTGCCAGAAGATGTCAGTCCAAACCCAAGACATTTGTGCACCCTCGGAGTTCCACCAGCACCATGGACATAGAAAGAAAACGTGTCGGAATGAAGGGGCAGACCCGCAGCAGCTCTCTAATGTGACAGTTTAGTCACTACCATGGGGTGTGTCT
>OMLF01012121.1:4555-26725 GCA_900302615.1 Holocentrus rufus
AATCGGAGTCGCAGGAGTTGGGGTTGGAGTGGGAGGAATAGCAGGAGTAGGAGTAGCAGGGATGGGAGGAATTGGACTGGGAGGAGTTGGAGTAGGAGGAGGTTTTGGAGGAATGGGAGGATCAGGGAAGCTCGTCGACCCTCAGGTGGTGGTGGAGGGATGTGAGGACTGTGAGAGGGAGATGGATGAGATAGATTACGCTCTGCAGGAGGAGAGGGAGGACTCACTCTGCTAGACCTGTGTGTGTGTGTGTGTGTGTATGTGTGTGTGTGTGCGAGCGCGCGCGTGTGCACAAAGAGCAAGGGTTACCAATTTGCAACTACCTTTTTAACATCACAACATGGCAGCGTTCCCTGGAAAGTCATGGAATTTCATGGAATTTTGTCAGCCTCAGTTAAAACCTACTTATTTACAAAACATGATATTTATTTTTCACCATGCTTATTTTATGTTCTCTTCCCCTGCAGAATAAAACAGAACAAACTTTAATAAGACTAAATATGAGGTGGGTTGAGGAGTATGATTTTTTACAAAGAAACGAACGCTGAATTTCTTATTAAGAGTGCAGTTTTAAATAATTCGTTGTTTGTAAATAAGTTTCAAGAGCCAAAGGGCCAGTAATATGGCTCTGTCTATTGTGATTTCTAATCTTTTTAAATACTGTTGATACTTTAGTCAATACATTTTGAATTAATTTAATAATGTGTCTGTTTTATGTTACATTGTAAAGATGTAAGGCGCTCAGCTGGATGTACACAAAACAACAGACAAAAACATCTTGTAAGCCAATGCAATATCTATGATGTTTTGTTTTTCTGTTATTATACAGTAAATCTATTTAAGGGGAAAAAAAGAAAGAAACAGATTTAATTTTGCTTTGTGTAAATCCAGCCTTGGATTGATTGCATCAGGGATGATGTATGAATGTGAGTATGATTAAATGTCACCAGGCTGCTGCTGTGGTCACAGTGAGTTTCACAGGATGGACAATCATTCATGCTGTGACTATGAAATGGCAATTTTGTAGTCATAATCAGTAATGAAACACATGATTTAAAGTTACATCTTTTGTTTTTATTCCATGTACTGTATGTTTCTATGAATAGCTGAAAATTCTGTCACTGCTACAATCATTGAAACTGTGGTAAGGGGATGAATAAAAACCTTTATTCATTCAGTTATGTGGTTGCTGGATGGCTTCGTCACCCTCTGTTCATTAGTCAATTAGCGTTAGCTAGAGCTGGATTTTATGCTAGGCTGCATGCAGCTGCTGAACAGACTCCCCGTGTTTTTCGGAACAATAACAAGGACGCATTGGGCAAAAAAAATCATCAGTATGCATTATGTAAAGTGTGTTTTGTTATAGAGTCAAATCTCTGTCCTATCAAAGTTCAAACAGCATAGGTACAGTAGTTTGTAGTTTTTTCTATTTGCATCCCACTGACTTAGTGGCACCAAATGGCACCAAAGACATTTTTCATGTCTCTTTCTTCTTTTATATGCTTATGTTGCCACATGTAATCTCCTCCAGGTGGGGAAACATATTTTTTTTAAATATTTCTCCTAATTTTTTGTACATGCAGCACATATTTAAAGACATTGTGCTAATTTTATATTGTTTTGGGATAACAAATTAGCATAACAAATGTATCTCTTACAATTTTGAGACTCACAGCAAGACAGACAAATAAAAAAGGGCCACAAAAATTACTAATCAGAGTTGGTTTACTAACAACCTCAAAAATACCTGGCTTGGAAGCGAATTTCTGAGTTATTTCTGAATTTCTGTGTTATTTTATGTTTCCCTGTTTTTTCTGGATCTGTAACTGCATTTTGTGTTATTGTCTGTCTGACTTTTGTCCCCTTTTGTTTTGTCCCCTCAAAAGATTAAAATAAGAAAGAAAGAAAGAAAGAAAGAAAGAAAGAAAGAAAGAAAAAAAGAAAAAAAGAAAAAGAAAGAAAGATTACTGCATCAAAGAAACACACGATACAGAGAGACTGAGAGTTAAGACAGATGTTTTCAAATGCTGGACAGAAGATTATGTCAATAATCTCCCCAGTCAGGGGAATAAGGGAGAGAGAGAGAGAGAGAGGCAGAGTGAGATTGACATAATATAGGGAGTGAAGCAGAGATAAACAAGGTTGCAGGGTTACTGACCAGTATGTGGAGAAGTAATTGAAAATGTAAATGAAGAGGTCGTATTATACAACAGTTTATGTAAGATGAGCTGTTTGTATTAAAAACCGTTTCTGACAAAGAGAATAACAACACTTGGGACGGAAGTGATTTATTTCAAAATTTTTGATCAAAAACACAACAAATAGAAAATGAATGGGAAAAACAGTTGAGCAGACTCCCCCATTTATCCATAATAACCACTCAATGTACAATGCACACTCTCCCCTCACCCATCATCAGCTCTGTCATGATTTAATTACAACAAAACACAAACTGTAATTAGTTACCAGCTGCCCCTTGGATCTTCTTCCTTTCACTTTGGCTTTGAACAATTTGAAGGTTTGAAGGTACCAGTCACCACAAAATTAGTCAGTCAGTAAAACTGAAGTGTTAAGTTCCAAACTGCTTTAATAATTGCTGCTTAACAATGCTTAACAATTAATTTGAATTCTTTATTAAATAAGTCGTATGCATGGCTTGATTTGTTGTGTTGTGTTGTGTTCAAATATACCAGAGGGCATATAATACCATGATGCTGAACTGAAAATCCTCAAAGGTTATCATGACTAAAAGTTTTCCAGAAAGCTCAATGTCCTAAAATATGCAAGAATTTTCCTGTTCAAATGTGCAAATGACCTTAACACTGGAGTGGGATTCACAGGTGTGGATCAGTACCATTCATACATCGTTACCTCAATGGCTAGTCGACAGTCTGGTGTTAACCATTAGTGCTAACACTTATGCATCTCAAAATCTTGGACATGCTCAGTCAATTTGGAATAACTTTAGCATAGTGAATTAACCACATCCATGGAACTAGCGAACAGCTTTTATGTTTGCTGTTCAGGTAAGCAATGTATGCTTTATATAGCTACCCTTAGCCAAGCATTGCTACTGCTTTCTGCGATTTCTGCTTCTTGATGCTGGTCATAGCAGAGCATTACGACTTCATGTAGAATATATGTAGCCTAATATATGTAAAATATTGTCTCTAACTGTGATAAAATAAATTTTATTTAGTTTATAACTCCCAACCTCGCGAGTCTGTATGCAGATGCAAAAGTCGATAGACGGAGCTAACACATCATAAAATTACAGCGTACCTTCAAAACCTTTAATAGTAATGTCTCCAAATCTAACAAATCACAGTTTTAAATGTGACTTACGAAAGAAATTGATGTGATTACAATGGTCCGAGTGCAACTGAACCCTATGCACCTGCTGCAGTTACACTGTTGACTACACCGTTATCGACTATAGATTTTCAGTTTAGGATAGAAAATGTCCACTGGTGAAATGGGAAACTATTGTATACAGACCAGAACTGTCTGCCGGTGAAGAACAGAAAATTATAATGGTGATGATATATTATTTATTCTGCTATCAGATGTAGATCATATAAAAACGTCCACTCCACTTGCTAAACCGTGCTCTCATAATACACTCTCTCTTTACAAATGTGCAGTAAATACTGTGGCAGAAATATTTGTCTCATCTGTTGTTACTATATTCATGTTTTATTAAAATCTGGGCATGTGTTCATTTTTTTTCAGCACAAAATATCGTGCACTGTAATGTACCTAAAATGAACAAATTAAAACAAGGGAATGACCTATTTTTTTGCATTCAGTCAAAATGTGTGTATGCAATCTATCTCAGTTGGACATTACACAATCTCTGTCAGTGTAGTGAACATTGCCTCATCAATTCTTTCTTGCACCCTGTGACAGGTGCATATTTCAATTTTTGTTTTTGAATTTCAATTCAAAAACAGATTTTTGAATCTTTTTTGATGTCTAAAAAGTGAGCAGAAACACTGTGCACTCTTACTTAGATATGCACACACACACACTCAAATAAGCTTCCAAAGTGCCTCCAATCACATTAAAATGTGGAAGTGGTTGCTCTTCTAAGTGCAGGTAACAGGGGACATCTTTCTTGCTTTCTTGTTTTTCACTTTTACATTTATGTATATATGTATTCTAAGTTAAAGAAAACATTTCAGACAGCACACACACACACATTAGTAACAAAAGTCCTAACACCCTTGAGGAGATTCTTTATCATAGTACCTATGTTCACATTTTTACGAAGGTGCTGTTGGGTATTGATGCCTTATCACAGTGGAGGCTAGAGTGGAAAAAAACAGGACTGGTAAATCATATGATGAAGTTGTCGGATAAAGGTTTACTTTGTGGGCTCGTACTGAATCAAACGCAGGGCACCTTCATTGTCCATCACTCCCTTGATAAACTCCCCTTCTGCCACTCGATCTGGTGTGAGAAAAGGAGAAGAAGAAAAAGGAAAAGAGAGTAGTTATGGAAAGAATTCACGATGAATTCACATCCATGTTCACATCCAAAGTTCACTCATAAAGACTGTGCAAAATCAAAAAATGAAACAAACTGTTTCATATTGCAGGGTTTTATACCGAACATACACACAATTCATCCATCAGTCCACCCAATGACATTCTTTCATATTTTTTTCATTCACTACTGGCATGTTGGGAATTAGGCCTAAAGTTACACAACAGGCTGAAATAATCTTACAGAGTGAATAGGATTTAAATTGGCAAAGTAGTAAACATGAATTGTGAAAGGGACTCTGGTCAAAATATATGTGTGAGACTGTATATGCAAAGACTTTCACTTATTTTTAAGCAACTCCGTTTACAACTCTGTTCTATCTCTCTGTCCATCTGTATTATCTCACCATTTTCTCCTTTCTCAAAGAATTGCCAGAGTTTATCTGCCCTCTTCTCAGCTGTGTTTTCATCATCAGGCAGGTCCTCTTGTTCATCTTTAGGAATCAGCTTGAAAATGGCCTGTTAGGAATATAGAAGACACACCAGACTAGTGTTTCAGTTACATATTACTTCATCAAGAATGTTCAAGTGTGTTCGTTTTCTTTCACATTTTACCTCTAATCTCTATTTCACAATGGTCACCTCAGTTCACTTCCTTTTAAGTCACCCCAATTATGACAGTCTAAACTAATATGAACTCAAATGATTACAAAAGGAGTGCAACCTTGGTATAAACCAATCCTCTTATCATCACCATTTAAACAAATCCATCAGCTGATCATGTATCCATCGACAAAAACAGCAGCAAACTATTACAATGGCAAGGATTAACAGACTAACGCTGGGACCTTCCTGGCTTTATATGCCTGCTAATCTTTTAAATTGAAATGTGGTTGCTATAAATAGGCAATTGGGAAAGCAAAGCATTCACAGCACCCAGAAAGTGGGGTGTTTTCAATTTGTTGCTGTTGTTGAGTACAATATAATGAACTGTGTAATATGGAACATCACTGAAATAAATAAGAGATACCACTGGTAGGAAGGGTATTTTCAGTCCATTGATAGAGATTCTATACAGAAGGTCTGTGTGGGTTTCTTCTCTTTAAAAATAAATAATTAAATAAATAAAACAGATTCTGAACAGTGCTTGCCATATGACTGCTTGAACGCTGTCTGATTGGAATACAACCTGATGATATTCACATTCCAGGAAGCAATCAAGCAGACACCTATGTCAGTGGAAATAATGGGGAGGAGCGCTTCAATGGTGATGTAGTGAACATCAAAACAACTAGTTCACATTTCAGTGCAAATGCAAGGCTTAAAAGAAAAGATTACAAAATTAAGTTACTAGTTAGTTGGATTTAAATAGCAAAACTGGTAGCAACATACATATGTTATTGTGTATAACTAAGTGTAATTCTAATTTTGATTGTCTAATATTGTAGCTAGCTGTTAAAAATGTTTAATGGGAAAAAAAGTACAGACAATCAAGATAAATATGCAAATATGATTTAAGAGTATCAGCAAGTGATACTTAGTGATATTTATTGTTGAAAAGTCTGTAAATCTGACACTTGTCCAATACCTATACACACAGTGCCTGATAAACTTGTATGCAGATGATACTATTCTTTATGTTTTTTTCCTTTGCTCCTGTTTATACTGGATCTTTTGCAAAGTGTTTGCTATACAGTGACTACTGAAAGCTCTTTTCAGATGATGGTCAGAAGGCTGAGGCTTATGTTTTGATTTATTTAAAGAGTGGGGTGTGGTGGATGCACATCCTGTCAAACTGAGTAGTGCTGGAGGTGAAATGATCATTCCTTTGTGGCTCTCTGTCCTTCATTTGCAAATGACTGACAATAATCTGTTGAGTTGTTAGTTGTCAGTATGCTGTAATGCTATGCTATCTCCAAAAAAGGAAATAAAACATTGAACAATGACTATTTATACACATACAAAGAATTAGACACCAGACAAACAGACAGATAAATTGAATCTCTTGTTTAAGTTCATGATGTCCACTCTTCCTCCTCTCATTCTTTATATACTTGCTCAGCCCAAAGCTCTCACTGGCTTAGCCCTTAATTTGGTTTAAAATATCTGTCAGTATCAATTAAAGTCTTATCACTAAAAAAAATGCCGCCTACGAAGGGAAAGTAAGTCCATGGATAGTTTTCAATGCTGCGATTATACAGTCACTTGAATCAAGTCTTTGATATTTTTACTTTGATGACATCCTTCTTCTAAAGTTCTCAACACTAAAATCATTTCATCTGAGTTCCCTGAACCTGACATCCTGAGATATATAACTTGAAAACTAAAAGTATCACACCCCTGATCAATATATCCATCTGTCCCATCCTCAATCATCTACATCTATCCAGACATTCCTATCCTTCACAATTCTTTCACAATTCACCATACAGATCTCCATCACTTTGATTGTTCTTCGCCCACCTCCCTCAATGCCTCACCAATAGTCCATCCATCAATATTACAACCCTACCTACCCTACATCCACTTCAGTGCACCAGTTTATCAACACATCCTATTCTGTAGAAATAAAATGAGACTTGTGAGACAGATACATTTTTATGATGTAAATTTATGAAAAAGGGAGTAATGTCAGACTAATGTAATTTACATGAAAACAGCAGAAAATTCTACATAAACATAAAAAATTGTGAAACATATGACCAATGTTTTTAATTAATTGTTAGATGGATGTTGAATTTCTAGTTTACCAACTTTTTTACATACCACTACAAATCACTTTCCTCCATAACTCACCGTGCAGATTTCCTTGACCTCTGACTTGGTAATGTATCCGTTCTTGTCCACATCGAACAGTGAGAAGGCCCATTCCAGTTTCCTGGTGGTCTTCCCTGTTGATGTCATGTGGAGAGCGATGATGTACTCCTTGAAGTCAAGTGTGCCATCATCATTGGTATCGAAGGAGCGGAAAACGTGCTGGGCGTATGTGTGAGCATCGCTCTCGGGGAAGAACTTGCTATATATGGACTGGAACTCCTCTTTGCTGATGCGACCTGTCGGACACTGCCTCTTGAAGTTTTCGTACCACTGGACGATCTCCGTCTCTGTGAACTTGGTGTTGAGCTTCAGGTCCTCCAGGATCTCCTTGGACACAGCCCCGCTCTTTGTGTTACCCATTATTGGTGTTGGTGTTGGTGTTTCTGAATATCAAAGTGTGAATTCGTAGTCCTTCACCTCTTCTAGGCCAGTTCGCGCTTCAGCTTCCCAAGTCTGTCTGCTGTGTAGAATCCTCTGCTTTGTCAAAGTAGTAAACAGAAGACTATTCCTGCCGTATGGGTTGCCAGTCGTGGACTTGCTGCTCCTGTTCCTGGCGCGCACCTCAGGCCACGAAGACAAAATGCTGTGAAAGTAGGAGAGAAGCAGCTTGGTAAGCTCATTAAGCCAATCAACCATTGGTAATGCCAGTCTGAGACGTCACAAAGAGGGGTCAACACAGGTGAAAGTTGAAGCGCTTGTTTATCAAGATTTCTACCTGTCTTCTATTTTAAAAGGAGCAGCAATGCCAGTTTGGTATTTGGCACCAAGAGGGGATGAAAGGGATGGTACCTCCCACATTGTTAGCATATTGTACAGAGTAAATACATCAGAATTACATAGGGAAATTGTAACCACCAAAGAGCAGCAGTATATGAATCACACTTTACATAGTATGGCCAAATGAATTAATTCATCAGTTATTGAGGAGATATTAAGTTAATCTTTGGGAGTCGATCTATGATGTTGCCAGACTCAACTACAACTTTATAACATCAAGACCTAGTTGAAAATTATCTTCAAATCAGTGATTCCCACTGCACTGTCGTGATCCTGCAATCAGGACTCCTGGAAATTGGATTAGCAAACCTTTGATATGACTGTGCAGCTAATATGGCAGAAAAGAGAGTCAAAGACCACGTGTCTCAGCGTTTTTGAAGAAGACACTTAACCAACTAATTTTCAGTCTCATTGGGTTCAAAGCACCAGATAAATGCTTGCTTTGTGAAATCATCAATGCATGTCTTAACCCAAAGCAGGCAGTTTTGTGTTTATGAAGTACTTAGGTGATCACAGTGTAACTACACAATGTTCAAAATCACAGTGTATAGAAACACTGTATTTACATTTACACTCTGTAGTCAAATATTAATTAGAATATGGTGGTGATGATTGGAAATCACATGTTGTTGAATCAGTGAAGAATAACCTCACATTCTCAGGAAGTGCAAGACTGTGATGGCACTAACTTGACTCAAAAAATCAGAATACCAACTGGTGAAGTGCAGCCTTTACAGTATTCTCTTCAGAAGCATTTATTTAGTTGCTTAAGTAATATAGTGATTAAAAATAAATCTATTCAGTTTCAGTACTGTAAACCTGTACATGCATGGTGCCACCAAATCTTCTCCATCTCATCTATTTAAATCTATTTAAAATAAAATGTTATTTTAATAGAGATGATTGTCGCAGATATACACAATTTTTTATCTTACCTTTTATCTTAAATCAATACAAATACAAATCAAAAGAAAAATGTCCTATCTTTGCTATAACATAATAAATACTAATGGTAGTTGAAATTAGATAAATTTTTCAGCTTATGAGCAATAAACAATTTTGATGTCCAGAACGGCTTCATATCAGAATAGTTGTTACAAAGTATTAGCTTTAGTGCCAAAAACTACTGGACATTTCTATGGGTGAAGGACATGATGATATGATCAAGGATCAGAGTGAAAGCATTTTTACACTGACAAAACCAAATGAAAAGACAAATACTATGACCAGCACAATTTTGAAGCCCTTAAAACAGAAGAGCAGGATGCAGAAGAAACAACATATGTTATAGGCCTACGCAATGGGCCCAAGTTGGAAAACAGCGAACTCGGTTCCTACCTGTGTGAGCAGTTTAGGAGTCCAGGAAAATAATGATGCTCTCCCTGTGGGCGCAGAGAAAATCACCTCCACCTGCTGAGATAAGTCAATTAAAGTGGATCACCCTGAGGCGGAGCCATGCAGCACCCATGTGAACTCCTGAGCTGCTGTCTTTAATTTGTGATTCATTTATTTTTTCTCATTTAGTAAAGTAATCAAGTCATATTTGTTGATAAGGTGCTCCTCACAAACAGGATTGCCAGAAAGTCATGCACACTGTGCAAATGACACACATGCAGATAACAGATAGTTTGAATTTGTCTGTTGATTTTTTTTTCATCCTTTAGTTATTTTGAAGGTTTATCCACTAGGTTTGGCCTGTTGCTATATCTCGAAACCTGGTTGTGAACGAACTTAAACGGGCAGGTTTCCTCTGCTCATTCCTAAATCTAGACCCAAAGGACAATTCGTCCATCAGTCAGTCCTACATCTTTAAATATCATCAGTCTGTGGCATTCATTATACTCCAGTTATTTTGTGATGAAGTGTTATTATTGGAGTTTCTGTTGTACTCACTTTCGCTCAACCTGTCTTAAACACTTCTGCGTTAGTTGATGATTTTCTACATTTCCCAGAAGGACAGTCTCCAGATAACATGCACAGCGATGGGGCTGAGGGCTGCACAGAGTAAAGTTTCTCAAATGCTGAAACCAGCAGTAATCACACATATATTTATGTTTGCTTTTTGTTTTAAAAGTTACTGAAGGTGGAAAAATGAATATCCAGAAAGTATCCAGCATCCACTTCTTCCCACATGTAGGCGAACAGAGCAATAGTTACTGTAGCTGTTGTTGCCATTCTGGGAAAATATCATGTCCCTAATACTAAACACAGCATCATGTCTCGTGGTTGCATTGCATTGTGGTCCACTGAGGCAGAGAAACTGTCTGATAGCTCTTTCGTTAGAAAAATCCTCAGACACACAGGAAGTGATTTTATGTTTCTGGCAGCAGCAAAAGCAGGAGGTCAAGTTCCTTTATTACAAACGTTTCTCAGAGCTCTTTATAACCATACTGTTGATGTCATATCTACCATACTCCATCACAGTATATAGGTCGCATACCACACTGTATACCAATACTGCATAAACACACATCTATGGGAAATTTAGATTCTCCTGGTCACCTGAACTGTGGGAGGAAACTGGAGCCCATGCTTCGTTTTCCTCCAGTTTCTTGAAACTGATGTAAACACAGCGAGGACCAACAGGGCCGAGATTCAAACCAGGACCTTCTTGCTGTGATGCGACAGTGCTAACCACTGATCCGCACTGCTTTCCATCAATGATTCCATCAACCATTTGTTTGGAATAAACAGAAGAAGAAGAACTGGGTAGTTAGCATGAGTAGTGATAACCACCATGGCTGAACAGATAAATTAAAGAGATAAATAAAAGAGAAACTAAAATAAAATACTAAAATACATAGATAAAGAGAAACTCGAACAGAAATCCAAGTTCCGTCCACACTGTTTGATTGACAAGTGATCTCAGGAATTTAGTGATTATAATACCACAGCAGTTAGCATCAAAGCAGAAAAAAAGGAAACAATGAATTGAAAGATTTCAAACTCAAGACACATTTCTACAGATGTGCGTTTCTGAAACATTGCTTTCATGTTTTCCTTTTCACTATTGTTTTTTTGGTATAAATTTACCCCCTCCCCTGTCCCATGATAATCTAAATGCCATTTCAGAGGTTTTTCAGAGTACCACTTCACAGTAAAAAATACTGAATAGGCGTAATTTTTTGTTAAAAAATAAATAAATAAATAATTGTTATCTACCAATTATTATAATGGTAGTTGGCAATTGGTAGTCAGTATAAAGATATGAGTGTCTGTGCAGACCTCTAAAACTCTCAGTTGAACCCTAATTACTGTTGTTATTATCAGACAGAGTGAGGGGAAGATGTGGGTCTGACATGTACTGCTGGTTTGGGGTCAGAATGGGCTACCTGGTGCTGTACCCACCCCACCTGCTGCTGAGGTCCCAACATGCCCTGCTGTCCGTCCAGTAAACGTGTCGCCTGTCCTGGACTGCAGTTGAAGTCAGCTGACTGAAACTGGCACAGCGATGTTGCCCCGATTACAAGCATATTACAGGCTTTATCCGCTGCAAAAAATAAACCCCAATCAAGCAAAGTGGCAAAGCCCAGTGCGGTGTGTCCCAAACTCCCTGGGAGCCTCACGCAGGTCTTAGCGGTTTAAAGGCAGCGAGCGGAGGTGAGTGGCTCTGCGGCGTCCAGCGGGGGATTTAAATGGGCTTAACTGACTGTTGACTGCTGATCCACCGGCCGCCATCTGCTGCAGTGTGAACCAGTCTGCACAGAAAACACTTCACCTGCTGCTGTGCCTCTGTTACCATACAGCCGCCACTTAGCCGTATGTCTGGTGGTTTGGTGTAAATGTCCAGAGTGAAGCATGATGGACAGGAAGTATGAGTGATGCAGTATGGGTCTGAGTCCATGCAGGGTCATGGGTCGTGACCTCAGTGCTGCTGTAGTCGTTAACCACTTCTGTTGTCCCTGCCCTCTGCTCACCCCCTCCTGCTAGCTTACTATAATACAGTTAATGGATGTCGAGCTAGTTTACTGCTAGGTTGTGCTCTGCTGGCCTGCAGCTTGTGGCTGTAGTTGCATTAAAGGGTTAGTTCAGGTTTGTTAAAGTACTTATGCATAGTCAGTGGATAAGTGGCTACAACTACAACTGAACTTCTGCAGGTCTTACTGCAGGTAAGACACTGACTATGGAAAAGTACCTACTACAACCTTACTTCATGATGGTGGCACAGGGTCACCAAATCTGACAGGTTTCATTCAGTAGGCAACATGGAGGTTGACACCAAATGTCATGGAGATCCACCAAACAGATTTGGAGGTTTGCTGCACTGGACCAAACTGCTGACAGAACAAACAACATGGTGATGTATCGGCTCCCGCTTCCCATGAGTAGTTTCTGAGATATTAATGTGAAAATTAAAAAATTACCAAAGTCTTTGGATTACCATATAATTGCCAACTTTCACCCTCCAGCCAACATGAATGTTGGCACAAAATGTCATAGAAATCCATTTTGAGATCCTCCACTGCAATATTGACATTTTGGCCTGCTGATGGTTCTAGAGGGAAGATATTTTTTTAATCCTTACAAAATATAATTTTACATCAGAGCAGCCTCATTGTGAAAAGCTTGGTATAATCTATGCATAACACACACACACACACACACACACACACACATGCACGCACGGGCGCGCGCGCATACACACACACACACACACACACAAATCATTTAATTTCCTTCTTCATGGTTAGTTTATTTGTTTTCCCTGTGCATATCATTTTTATAAAAGTCATTTTAATCCGTCATTTTCCACCATCTGTTCTGATTTATATCGTTGTCTCTTTGTCATTTTGATTTTGATTTACTTTTCTTTCTTTCTTTCTTTCTCTGTTTTGAGGTGAGATCTTTTTATTGGCTTTATTCGTATCAACAGCACAAAGGAGTGATTTATCTCTCTTATCATTTTAGGATTATTTTCTGTTTCATCATCGTGTAAATAACTACACTAAAATAAACCAAAGTAAACAGACCTCAGATGAACTGAACTGAACTCAAGTCAGTTTAACTGAACTGAACTGAACTAACTGAACTTAATTGAACTGAACTGAACTAAACTGAACTGATCTGAACTGAACTGAACTGAACTGAACTTAATTGAACTTAATTGAACTCAACTGAACTAAACTCAACTGAACTGAACTGAACTAAACTGAACTGAACTGAACTTAATTGAACTGAACTGAACTGAATTGAACTGACCTGAACTGAACTGAACTGAACTGAACAGCCCCTAGTTCAGCTCAGTCGGCCTGGGTCTTGGTCCAGAGGGTCTGATCTGCAGACTGTGTTGTGTTGTGACTGGAGAGACTGAGCTGTTAGATAATACTGATAATACAACAGGACCTGAGCATGTTTCCTCACCCCGTCCAATCTGATCCAGATGACATAACTCCACCTTCAGGCTCCATCCCCACCTGCCGCTCTCATCTTGGACTCAACCACACCGATTCTTCAAGACAGCTATAGACCAGCAGGTAATCCATCTTGGCAAACAGCAGTCCGGCTGCCTGTTGATCCCTCGGCTCCTTTAACCTCTGTATTAAATAAAACTGTTAATTCCTGTGCTGACGTGAGGCCTCGCTGCCTCCATCTTGGCGCCGACAGCCACGGCTCCACAGGTGATTTGGGTTTTGCCATCTGGCTGCCGGAGCTTTGGAGAGGAGCAAAACCAAAGTCACCTTTTAAGTACTGCAGCCTCTTAAAACACGTTTTCACCAACGGGCTTTTATGTAGAATGATTTTGCCTGTTTTCTTCCTGCTGTGACGAACGTCTGGCTGCTCAAATCAACTTCTGGCTCGGAGCTTTACCATCAAACACAAACCATGTTCCAGAAAAATCAGTGAAAACCGGTTTGAGAAGTTTGTTTGATGGATGTTGATTTCCCTTCATCATCTTTTAATCTTTGTTTAATTCCTCCCAGGCATTTTCTTTCTTTAATTGTCCTTCTGTTTTTATTATATGTAAGTCACACTGTAATCCTGGTTTGGATTTTCCATTAAGTGTTATACAAATGGGATTATTATGATGTTATCAATATAATCCATGACAGTGACTCTGCTCCTGGTGATTTTTGGCATTACAAATCAGGAAGATTTCAGATTACTTTTACATTACCTGATGTCAGTCTAGATCAAATAGATTCAGAGATATTCTATGTCAAAGCACAGACCCAAGAAAACACCAAGAAGAGTGAAAATGAGAAAAAATGACTTCAGTATATTCATCTTTATCATCTCCTGTCCTGACAAAAGTATTTTTAAGAGAGGAGGATAATATGTCGCTCAGCAGCACCTTGTGTGTCTAATTTTTGTGTAATATGAAATTGAAACAGGAGCCATAATGTTTTACGCTTGAAAAACACAAAAAAATAGTTACCCCTCTTTATTTTTTGGGGACAGAAGTGATATAAACATAATATGTTGTCAGACTGCAGAGTCATCTCGCAGCTTTTTCTCACTTCTGTAATGGTTTTGTGCTGAAGCTTTTAAAAAACTGTCAGGAACTCCCTCTTTGATGATCACCATATTATCCTTCAGCCTCTATCTGTCTGCCTTCCAGATCTTTCTTCTTTTAGAACGGGGATTTTCCCTCCAGACTAGGGATACCTAAACAGTCTGGATTTATTGGATTAGCAGTTTGTATGTCCTGGCTCTGCAGAGTCCAGGGCCGAAATTTCTCTCTGCTCCACATCCAGGTTTAGATGAGCTTCCAGGAAGGGACTCCTCTAATCGAAGGGAGCGGGATTAAAATAATACAGAGAGGAGGAGGCAGGCAGTGAGGTGGAGATGTTGGTGGGTATAAGGAGGATTTGGCAGCGCCGCAGGGCAGACAGAGAATTGAAACAGGCAACGGAAAGTTGTTGGTTACGAAAACGTGGCTGAGAATGTGGTTAAGTATTACCGAAACTCTTCTGGCCGACTTTGAGGAAGCTATTTCTAGGGAAGGAAAATTTAATCTGGGCAACTTAACAGGCATGGACAGAGACCGATCAGATCAACAGTAAGTCGGGAGCTATAATTAGAGAACAGTGAACTTGTAGACATGAGAGCCAATTACAGAACTGCTGCGCACTTTCAGTAATAATACAGTTCATCACTCTGAAACTGCATTTGGCAACTGGCAACATTTCAAAGTGTTTCTGTTCAAATGTTCAACTTGTTGCTGATTTTGATGCAGCAGCTCTTGTTTTGTCTGGTCTCAGCTGTGGTCTGGGACTCGATGTGTGTACAGACACTTTCTCACTGAGCTACCATTGTTTGGGAGTTGTCTAAATATGCATGTGGTCACAATGTGCTGCACTGTATCAATGCCACACCCAAAGGTGGCAGCCTGAGTAATCTGTCCAGTTTACCAGCCAACAAACCACAGCTGTCCTGACTGTTCTGACAATGTAAAAAAAAAAACTTGAAAACATCACTTGTCAGGCTACAATAAATATTTTATGGCTGCAACTACTGACATTTTGCTCATAAAATGTGAAAATAAATGACACTTGCTCATCACAAGTTACCAAAGCGCAAATAGGATATTCAAATTGCTGTTTTATTTTATAGCAGCCAAAATAACAAGAAAGTATCAATTTTATTGTAATAAAAAACAGAGAGCAATTCTTAGCATTTGTGAAGCCATAACCAGGAAATTTTAATTTTTCCTTCATAAATGACTAAAGGATTAATTATCAAAGTTCTGATTGATTTATTTGACTTCATCCTTTCAGCTTTGATGTTTCTCCTGAGATCTAGATTTGAAGCTTGACGTCTGTGGTCTCTTTGCCCAGGATGACCCCTGACAGGAGTCCGACCATCGGCATGTAAACAAGGCCGGTGAAGATGTGCGTGTCATCCTCGTCTCATCTCATTACAGGCTGTACAAACTGTCAGTGAGGAAATGCCCTGCTTATAGGTGGGAGGTGAGGGGTTAAACAGGGCCACAGACACAGGAACACTGACCTGGAGCTGCCAAAGATCCTCCATGACCGCCATCTTCTAGCCTACATAACCTAAGACCAGAACCCAAGAATTCTCCTGTCTGCTTTAATCCAGCAGCAGCAGCAGCACAGGGGCAGCTCAGGTAAAGTCAGTCCTCAGTTCTCAGCTACATGAAATTTACTCTCAAACACCTTCCTGTGGCAGTCTGCTGAAAGTTTGTGGCACTTTGACAGTCTGTTTTGGGCCGAAGTAACTTAAAAACTTAAAATGTGACCCATCTTGAGATATTTTGGAGGCTTAAAGTTAAGCGATTTTACACCAGAGAGGAGGACAAAGATAAATTTCCACTTCAACCCACAATCAGTCACGTTTTGCCCTAAAAAGTCAATGTATTCTCCATTTCCTCATTGATTTCATTACCAAATACTTCCTGTACCTGCCTAAAATTAATGTTTTACTTGCAAGCTCCAACTCAGTAGTACAATCTTATTTTCAATATATCATATTTTGAATTATTTTGCCTTTTATTTAGAATGAATTTATGCCAATTAATAGGCAAATGTTATTGTTGCACAGTTTAATCATCATCATCATCATCATCATATAAAACAAATAATTACTTCAAGTCTTTATGGTGATGTCTATAATCTCAAAATTTTATGCTTTTTCCCTAAAAAAAAGGAATACTGGTCCATTGTTTTATTTTTTTATTCATTAAATTCCCCTTTTTTCTGTAATCTGATTACTGTTTGTTTTCAGCTGCTGTAACAGATCTGGTTATTTGTAATAGGATTACAGTGATATTATCATTACAGTTACTGCATGTTTTTACTGTAATGACACAGATTACTGCAATCCCATTACAAGTAATCCATTACTCCCTGACCCTGGTCGAGACTGGCCGATGAGATTATCTGAGCTGTGAGAGAAGGAACGAAGCCGTGGAAATTTCCCATGACAGAGGGCAAAATTTCTGCTGCTGGATCAGCTCTTCTCTGCTCTCTGCAGAACTCGCCTGTAAATTCTGTCTAAATCTTTTGCCAAAGAGCTCTAACAAAATCTTTTGTGTTTAAGAAGGCTGAGCGCTTACATCATCTGTTTTAAAGGGGCAGTAACTACATTTTTCACAAAATGACCACAAGGATGGAACTGCTGACACTAATAACACAAATATGGCTGCAACTATTGTCACAGCGCCAGTGCCACAAATTCAAATTCAAATAAAGTGAATCTGATTTGAATGAAAATGTGATTTAAGTCTTGCCTGATTGTGTGAATAAAAACAGCTGGGGAGAATCCAGATATTTTTAACAACGTATAAAAAGTTTTTTTATTGACGTTTGTAACAGCAAAAATAAAAGTTACAATAAAACATCAGTAACATGACGATGAAACAAAACAGAAACTGTACTGACATGAGTGAAATGTTTCCGACATGTTTTATAGCAGTACAATTGACAAACATTACATTACAGTTTAATGCACTGTCTATATGTGTGTATTTAATACTGACAGATCCAGGTATCACTACACTGTTTTCTACTGAAAAGAATTCAAAGTTGACCAAGGCTGCATTTTGTCCATCCACGACAAAAAAAAAACAAACAAAAAACTGTGAAGATCAGAAAGAGAAAAACAAATTAAAAATACATTAGTCTGGAAAAACATCATGACTTATTTATCACACAGAAGCTCCCTCCACATTTTCTATTTCAATACTCCTTATTTTTTTCCAGGCCTTGTTTCATTTTTTGGTCATATTTGAATACTTTGGTCATTGATCTGATGTATTCAGATCAATAAGATCATTTAACTCTATAGATGAAGATGATTTTTCAAAGAAACAAATATCCCAATTAGGATTTGAATATGAGCTTTTCAAGGCTTATACTGATATACAATGAAGCTGTAAATTCTGAATATTTGAATGGCTATAAATTTGACCAATTTTATGCCCCAAACAATTGCAAACATTCAGTGTTTCCTGCAGAACTGTATTCTTGTCACAGTGGAAAACCTCTGAAACCGCATTTAGACCATCGAGACACAAACACCTGGAGATGATCAGACGGATGCTCCATGTTTTCCCAGGTGTTCCAGGCCTCACCTGCCCATGAGGATCAGCGGTGGCTCCTGTAGGTGCGGATCTTACGGCTGAGGTTTCGGGCCAGCCGGTCCACAGCGCTGCCGATGTGTCCCACCTCCTTCCGGGACGTCAGGCCCTCGATGTTCCCGCTGTACCACAGAACCCAGCCGCCCAGCGACATCAGCACCAGCAGAGCCCCTGCACAGGACATGGTTATCGGACTTCCTGATTTGATGTATCTCCAGTTATAACAAGAAGTTAGGGTGAGACGTGACATCGTTACAAGTGTAAACCAACAGCATCCTCATTATGCATTGTATTTTTTAAACTTTAGTCTTAGACAATAAGAAAATAAAATAAAAAATAATAAGAAAATAATAAGAAAATTATACTATTCTTATTTGTTATTTTTCATGTGTGGTGAAAATGTTTTTGAGGTAGTGACAGTTTAGTTTTCTTGGTCAGTTGAACATACCTGTATACACCAGTAAGTCTCCAAAGTCTTGACCTTTGACCTCCACAGGGAGGAAGACTCCCACCAGCAGGGCGGCTCCACCCATCATGTCCATCAGCACAGCAAAGGCCAGAGCCAGTTTACAGTGGGACAGACCGTCACACAAACCCATACTGACCTGAGAGGGACGGAGCGGGGAAATAAAACGAGAAAGACCGTCATGACCTGTCCATCAAGACGCACATCCACATCCACAGTGCACCAAAAACTGTAATCCATATGGTATTAGTTAGGGTCAGACTGATACTGACTGATTTATGAGGCAGTGATATTTTCATCAATTTGGCTTTCAAAGGACAGTTTTGGTGTTTGTGATGATTGAGATGCTGTTTCAGTGACTTTTCCTTTAAATTCTTGGAGAATTCCCCACTTCTCAAAATGGTCCTATTAAAAAAATAAATAAAATGTTGACACAATATCAGCTACCAACTGCTTCAATCAAAAAAATATTTTTCTGCCTTGGCAACTAATACCTGTTGAACCCTGGTGTTGATGTTACCCAAGGATGTCACTTTTAATCAAGAAAAGAAGGAATTTTGGTGGATGAATCAAATAGGAGATGAACAGAGGAGGAAAAAGGGAAACAAGGAAAAGGCAAATCAGAGAAGGAAGAAGGAGGATAAGAAAATGCAGGAAGAAGGTATGGAAGAACAGATGGAAATCCTTTGACAATTTTAATAAACAGGTCCTAGGTCACTTCTCCAGAAATCATTACAAGACCAATAAAATCCACTCATCTATATACAGGCTACAATTCAATGCAGAAAAGTCACATTTATCACCATGACTAACAATACCTTCATGTAATTTCCCAGGTAAAGTAACACACTTGGTTAGAGGCAGGATCATCATCATGTACAGCAGGGTACAAGCTTGGATTACTGTGTGATAACAATTTCTCAGCAACAAGTTATGTATTTTTTTTCTCATGGTTTGATCTTATTTAGTCAGCTACAGACTTGAACACCCAGTCTGCACCTACGAGTGACATGCAGTCAAAACGCAACCGAATTCAAACTTTATTTCATTGTGCAGCATTGGTTAATAGCAGCATGGGAACCCCATTTTAGTTAAGGCTGCCGTGCAGAGGACAGGATGACTATGTGGTCGAACAAATTCTATAACAAACAACAAAATAACGTGAATAACATATTCTTAATAGTTTTGCTTTAACTTACTGTTCAATGTCGTTTGTTCGGTACCATAGAACTCCTCATTTAAGTCTTTTTTTACTTTGTCCTGTCCAGCTTTTTCTGCAACTTGCCCCTACTTCCGCATTTACCTGTGCGCTGCCTTCTCCACCTACCTGCGCCCCGCCCCCACAGCCGTACGTAAGACGGACGCATTCCAATACTGTCGTAACACGCCCGTCCTTTCTGACTTTTCAACCAACTAAAAAGTGAAGATCTGGCGGTGGTGATAAGGGGGACAAAAAGGTCAAATGGAGTTTCTGGCGCGGTGACGTATTCGGACGGATCCCACGTTCGGGGAAACACACATGCGCGCATGCGTCAGCCAAACTCCCCAAGGTGCACCTGGTGAGCCCACTTACTTATAATCAGGTAATTGCTGCAGAAAGTTTTTGAGCGCGGCAGAGAGAAATGCGGTTGTGCGGAGTTCCGGGCGATATTACAGCAGTATAACTGAACATAACAGAAGTCAAACTACACGCATGAACAGTAATAGTGGGTTTTTCACATCTTATCGGTTCACCCAACGTTATTACTCATCTGTATCGTTAACTGGACGGAGTTTACCGTCATGAACCCCCCCACTGCCAGGGATGATACAAACCCACCAGGTAATGATTAAAATGCGCCATGTGACACCGTTTGAAACAGTAATAACAGCTGCTTAAAATGAATGAGTGAACAAATTAGGAGACTTTTACGGGGATTTAAAAGCTTTTATAAACATTGAACTTCAGATATTGATGTTGAATTTTGTAATCAATAAAAGAAAAAAAATAAACAACTAAAACACTGAGCATTTCTCCTAAATGCAGTACTACTTTGATGTGCACAGTCTTCACTATATTAAATCCTACTACACTTTGGGTAGTCTTGGTTTCAATAGGGTTTTAGTGTTAGAGTGTGACTTCATTGGTGCAATGTCCCTACAAAACTCAACTCAGGGCCTTGGTGATTATATCCACACAGTGAGCTCTGTGTGTGTGTGTGTTTGTCAGGGGGAGGAGGAGGAGGAGGGCTGTACCTGGATGCCTATGAAGTCTCCTTTCCCCTGGAAGAGAGCATGGAGCGACCGCCTGCCTATCACCTGAACCACAGCCAGCACATGATGGATGGTATGACAGGTTAACACCTAATATAATACATCAATGGTTAACACAGTGTTATTCACCATGGCATGTCTTCACCAAACAGTTTGATGATGAAGCAGAATGAGATTTTAAATTGTGCTGTTTAGTACCCCCAGCTTCAGGGTAAATAAATTAGCAGGTTGGATTTTATGGTTGGAAACTTCTTTTCCTACAGGAGAAAATGCCGTTTGGACCTTTGTTTCATGTTTGAATCCCAAGTAGGAAACCTGGTCAGGATTTCTCAGCCCAAAAGTTTCTGAGCTGCAGTTATCTGACATCAACATGGCGGCTGAGGCCTGAACTGTCACACCACACTGCTTTACTTTTGATATGTCTTCAAAACAGTGAAGCCCTTTTTCTTACATGACTGTGAATCAGTCAAAACCTGTTTGTTAGATGGTTGAATACATACATTTTAGGTGTAAAGCTGTTCTTAACAGTCACTGTTATCCTGTGCTAAATAGCAGGCTAATGCTGACAGACATCAGCGACATGCTGTAACTTTAGCTGCTGCATGATGGGACAATATGTTAAGCCAGTTAAATCTCATAGGTTTGCATGTGTCTCCCCTGGTTTTACTAAACTGGACCTCTGAGATGCAAAAAAAAAGGTTGTAATTACAACCCACCAGCAAACCAAAATATCTTTTTATTATCATCTCTCAAGAAAATCACTTTGAACGGGGGTCTGTGGCTCAGCGACAGTCAGTTTGGGACGGGAAAATGTTTAAAAACACCTGAGCGAGCTAACTGGCTTACCTGGATAGCTACAGGCTTGTATGGCTAGTTTGACCTCAGAAGTTCAACTAAGCTAACTAGCTAACTTTAGTTAGTAGCAGCACTGAGTATTTTAATATTAGTCAGCTCCTCTCTTACCTTTTGCCTTTTCACAGGGTTTAGTCTAACACTCATACCTTTGTCCTCTGATGTTTATTGAAATTATCTCCGCCTCTGAAAAATGTTTGTATAGCTAAAACTCCAATCTGAAATAAATTGTCACCTCTCCTCTCCTTCTGTCTTTCCTTTCTCCAGAGCCGCCTCCGGAGCCGGTGGTGTCGGAGCCTCACCCTCAGTACAGCCCGTTCATCCTGATCTCGAACCTGCGGGCTCACCTGTACGTGGCCCTGGAGAAGAACGGCTGGCTGCTGAAGCGCGTGGAGGAGCTGGAGGACGAGCGCAACTTCCTGCGCTGCCAGCTGGAGCGGCTCATCGTCAGCATGAGGAGCCAGGAGGGTGAGGCA
>OMLF01012125.1:8410-20558 GCA_900302615.1 Holocentrus rufus
GATGATGATAACCAACTGACACGTAAATCCAGTTCTGGATTGTTTGTCGAGGAAGAAGATATTCAAAACCACATGTGTCAGAAATAAAAGACCTGCAAAGTCCAGAATATCCTTTAACCACAGGGCTGGATTTTTTTTTCATAATCAAATTGATATGAGTCAGATGTTTTAAAATGACTTCACTGGCATACTTGCTGAATGAAAAGTGGGGATTCTTTATTTAATCTTTTTGACTTAAAAAGACAGAGAGCAGCGCACAACCAAGCAGAGGTAACTGGCCAAGGTAAAAACTGTGTCAATAAAAAATAAATGTGTGACATTTTTATCCAGGACACCAACAGGTGTTATTGGGGTTAAATGGGTAACTGACTTAAAACAGGTGTGATCAATCTGTCAATCAGTGCACACAATACAACCAGTACACCTGTTTCCTTTCACCATCTATCTTTAATCCCTCTAGTTGCACAATGTAATATCTAAGCTTTAAATAATGAAATATTAGACAAGGAATAAACTGCAGGCAATCAAGGGAGGGAGCCATTGTACAACTGACTGTGAACATTTAAATGGGTGTGTTGCCACTGACTTTGTCACTTCATGTCATATTTTAGCTGAGCGAGCCTGTTATATAAAAGTTGCAAGACCACAAATATAACTATATCATTCAGGGAAAGAGATTTGCATTTTTGGTGGTGCATAGACACAAAAGTAAAAAAGTGTTTGATTCATGACAACATTTGAGATGTTTCAACACATAAAATCGCTTGTTGTTTACTTTACTCCTTTCTACATATTAGGTTGATTTTAGATATTCCCACCAGCCACTGGTTAGTTGGATGCTTCATGCCGTCATCCCACAGAAAAACAACTTGTAAACGTCCCATCAGGATTGAATGACCAGGCTGTAGGTCAATAATACTTTGAAACCCGTGTGTGAAGATGGCATCATGCTGCAAAAAGAAGTTAATCGCTGTGGAATTACACTTCCCATCTTTTCTTTCATATTTATTTGAAAGGTAAATGAATACGAGTGCAGGAAGCTGCCCTCTGTGCCAAAAATAAGATCTTCCACTGCAGCAGCGTTTTCTCAGATTCTCTGACAATGGTGAGATTTGTCAAGGGAACCTGGTGATTAAAAAAAGAGCAGGGTTATCCTGAAATGGGAACAATGTTATTGCAATTCTCCAATTCATCATAACTGTGATGGTTTACATTCGACCATATTTCTTTAAAGATTTACACAAGTTTGCCAGATGATCAAAAAACAATCACAAAACCATTATGAGTTGTGATGGAAATATATTCATGCACTGAAAACATTTCACTGCTTTCTGCTTATACTTCTGCCATTATAACAAAAACCGGGGAAATTCAGTATTTCCGTACGGTCTGTCCTTGTGCCTCTCAGTACTTATCTTCCTACAGGTCTATCTCACTCCTGGAGACACTAAGGTTATTTTTAGCCCAGCAAGTTCCAGAGAGCTTCTAGTTGCCCCGGTGCCTTACACAGCAGAGTTTAATTGAGGATGTGTGTACTGTGTAGGTGTGTGTGTGTGTGAGTGTGTGTGTGTGTGTGTGTGACAGGGGTTTCATATTTTCACTCTTTCCCCATAAATTTTGTATTTTTCTTTCTCTGAATTCTCCATTAACACTCACCTGCATGGTGTATGCACATAGGCTCACATATTCTCTCATACGATGCCAAATGTACATCTATATATATATATATCTCTCTTTTTGTGCTAAGAATTTTCAAAAATAATATTAATACCTCCTTGTCATGCATTCCTCCTTTGTCACATAATCTTCCTCTGACTCTTCCTCAGTTTTAATCCGACTCAGCCGAAGTGCAGCATGTGAAACAGTCGATCGTAATAATATTTCTGCATCAGTGAACCACACTGGCGTCCCTGCACTTTCATGGTTTAAATCCTACTCATCTGATTGTGTGCACAGCAACATCGTCTCTGAATGCTCTCATGTTAACTTCGGTGTACCTCACTGTTCAGTACAAGGCCTTCTGTTATTCTCTCTCTCTATACATATGCTGCCTTTTGGTGAAATTTGACAAAAGTCATTATGTCAAATTTCATTGTGAAGTCAGTGATAACTCAATCAACATACCCTTTAAGGGATCTGAGCGGCTATTTGACTCCCACATTAAGGATATCGACAAGAGAGCATTTCCCTGCCTTCACAACATTCCAAAATTTTCCTTAATTTCCTTAATTTCCTTAATTCTCCCAAGTTAAGTATTGAGGAAATATTGCCTAGCATAACAGATCCAACCCTTTGTGAATTTATTATTTATTATTTCCTCTTGCCATCCTGTTTCATACTGATTCAGTGCAAAACTTATATTTGCAAAAGATTAGATTTTAAGAAGAATAAATTTACATCTGCAATAAGAGAATAAGACATGCATTTAGTTTTTGGTGAACATTAAGGCAGAATCCAGGCAGCTTCCCACTCAGTCATCTAGCTAGAACGGTCTTAGTTATTGTTCACGTTGTGTGTGATAGCATCAGGGACGTAGCAGAGTACAGCCACTTCATTTAGCCTCTGCTGCACTTCACTCAAAAGTTACCTGACCCATGAAGCATACAGGAATCATACTGCCAAAGCTTTTCAACTTTTTAATTAACTCAACAATCCTAATCCGTTCCCTCTGTTAATTATACACCGGGGGCCCTCAGCAGCTGAGCAGATGCTTTCATGGTTTTTTATTAGGGACCTGCAGAGGTTACAGTTTAATTACCCCGAGTGCCAACTCAGTGCACAAAGCATTTACTAATTTTTCCTCTAAATCACAGTGAATATGGAGCACAGCAAAGCAAAGTTTCACATTATACTGTTTTTGTTTCTCATATTCGCCACTCATCACCAATCACAGCTCACACAGTTAACAGACACACATAGATGCAAAGGCATTGTCAAAAAAGATAATTTGTACATATTTTGTCACAGTGAATCTAATAGAAACAGAAATGAACAAACCAGCTTTGTTCAAAATAAAATTCTCAAATAATGTTACAATAAAATTCACAAATTGTGTTACAGTAGACTAAAGAAGTAATGGCAATATGTCTGTTTTGCAACACATTTTAATTGAATATATATGGGACACAGCCTTAAGGTCAGAAAATACAATGGAAGGGATGGCTTCAATCATTCAATCAAGGATTCCACTTAATTATTTGGAATTTCATTTTTTTTCTTTCTTTTTTTTCTATTAGGAGAGACTATGTGAAGGACGGTTATTTATCTATTTATTTATTTTGTTTTATTTATTCTTCTTCTTATTCTTATTGCATGATTGAAATGAAGGCAGCAAATGATAAATTTCCCTCCAGTAGAGTCTGGATGCTTGTGGTGGTTGTGGTGCTTACAGACTGTAGAGATAGAGTTCCTGCAGGTGATCAATAGGAGCTAATTTCTGGAGTTAGAGTCTCTCTTGACAAGCTGGATCAATGCAAGAGGTGGAGGGTGGAGGTTAGTTTACATGAACAGCAGCACTGAAATAACAGCTGAAGGAAGACGTTTTAAATTCTGGCAGCAGCGTGACGATTAAGTCTCGCAATGTGTGTGTATCTGATTGGTTAAATGCAAATAGCAGAAGTGGGAAA
Source organism: Holocentrus rufus (assembly GCA_900302615.1). Lineage (NCBI taxonomy): Eukaryota > Metazoa > Chordata > Actinopteri > Holocentriformes > Holocentridae > Holocentrus > Holocentrus rufus. The sequence continues at coordinate 12,037 of OMLF01012125.1, forward strand.
GGACAGCTGACACAGTGGGAAAATCTATCTCAAACTAGAGAGAGAGAGAGCGAGAGAGAGAGAGAGAGAGAGAGAGAGAGAGAGAGAGAGAGAGTAAAAAAGTAGTCTTCCTTACTTTCTCCTGAGCTGCTCTTACAAGTGAATCACGGGGAGATGTTTGTGTTCAATTACGAGTTTCCTCCATCATCTCCATTTTTGTCTCAGGAAGAAAACCACAAGGACCCAGAAACAGTCTTCGTGTAGCGTTTGAAGGGGTAGTGACACAGATTGTAAATTTCCATTGCTCATCACATACTGAGAACGTGAATTAGATCTTCCGGAACATATGATTATTGCTTAGTTTGTCGTAGTTTGCTTCAGGTTTCGTTTGGGCACAAGATGTCACTGTTGGGCCCAGAGGTCTCAGATAACAATCGACTCAGGAGCAGCAGACAAAGATGAGGCTGCGAGCTGGACAACAGGCCAATCACAGGTTTTATTAATCACGCAAACACGAGTCTCCAAAGTTTCTCAAGCCAAGAATAATTAGTAGGGGTTCTGCTTAGAACAGATAAATGCTGACCACTTCAGAACATCAAGACAAAGACAAACAACTCCAAGTTTGAGGTGTCTGTTCTTCATTAAATCAGGATACAAACAGGATAAGGAACAACTGATTTACTCGCCTGCTGACACGAGGAATTAGTAAAACGTTGGTGTTTTCTGAAAAAGATTATTCATGACTCATCAGTACGGTGTGTAAGGGCCGAAAATAATCAAAAACAGATTATAATAGTATGTGGCCTGTTTATGACTAAACCCGCAAAATTAATATGAAACACCCTAAAATTATAGTACATCTGCTATTGTCTCCTTGACCTCCCCACCATGACTGATGCAGCTGAGTCAGACTTTAGTCAGACCATCAGGCCCTCTTCAGTGCACTCGTTTACTTTCTGTCTTCTTTCTATCTCTCTCTATATGTGTGTTTTCTTACAGAATTTATATTGTACTTCCCTGGTGTGCCAACAGATGGCCCTGCTGAGTTTCACACATGCAAACTTCTTTGCCATACTCATGAGCTTTTTGTCATTGTTTCCATTACCTTCAGAATTTAAGCCTTTGTCTTCTCATGTTTGTCGCTCAGTTTCTCACATCTGCACGTCTTGGACATCTGTCTTTGATCAGTCTTCTACTTCAAATCATTGTTGTTAATCTCCACAAGTGTCATTATGTCAGAGCTGCTTCCATCTACGTGCTGCTACACTGGTACAATCCAGCCCTAGAAATGTGGTGTTGGTGAACAACAGCAGGGTGTGATCCCAAAACAACAAGTTTGGATTGACAGTGGCGCCATAGGAAAGGTCATGGGGTCACCAAAATCACCAGGGTGTTTCCTCTAGAGGTCTTGAATTTACACACTAACTTTGAAAAAAACTGAATAAACGGTGTTTAAGTTGTTGCGTGCACGGCCTGGTGGACGTGGCAAATCCATATCCCCAACACCGTCATGATGGGGATATAATTATTCCTGTCGTGTGACTATGTTTAGTTTACTATGATGTAATATAAAGTGTCTCCACTATATGTGAGGTCCTGTTACATTTTATCCTCCATCAGTGATCTTCCTCCACCAAATATCTCCAGTCTTTTTCGAATATGTATTTTTATTGATTTTCAGTGCATGAACAACAAACAATAAAGTGCTGATTAAAATACATAAAATAAATTAGTTCACTTTGATCTTTTTATTGAGACAGTCACCTGAGTTGACAATCACTTCTACATGGTTAAAGTTTATATTTTATTTGAGCAAACAGTTGATATTTGGCTGGTGACCTCTCTCTATTTTTGTTTGTTTGTTTTTGTGTGTTTATAAAAGTGTACACTCCACTTTAAAATGTAGTTTTTGATGTATGTAAACAAAGGCAAAAAGGTGCACATCAAAGAAAAAGTCTGGTTTATCTGACGGATGTTTGGGGAGCATAAACATCTGTTAGAGAAAGTTTTTCTAATTAAACATAAAGATAAAAGATAGAAAAAAACTGCTCTGTATTATTCCTTAAATACCCTGGAAATATGAAAAAAAAATCTAAATCTAAACTTAGGATTTAGTGTTTGTCCATGGCAGAACTTTTTTCATATAATGTGTCTTAGTTCCTGCTGGAAGTGTGCTTCCATTGTTTAAATCTCTTAATGATTTTGTTTATCCCCTAATGGGCAATTACAACTTAGAGGGCAGAGAGTGTAACCATAAAAAGAAACAGGAAATCTGTTATTGCAGTTTGTGCATGAATCTCTCTCTCTCTCTCTCTCTCTCTCTCTCTCTCTCTCTCTCTCTCTCTCTCTCTCTCTCTCTCTCTCTCAAGCACGCACTCACACATAACCACATAAATAGAATCAGACACACACACGAGCACATGCACACAAAGTCACACAGACTGGATTTACATATTTCTGTAGCTACTGCACAGAAGATTAACTCAAAGATTTTTTTTTTTTAACCAAGAGGCAGTCGAGGTCCGTCTTGCAGCTGCTGCCTTGACTTCACTAAACAAACATTCCAAGGATAGAATATCCGCAGTCCGCCTCGGTTTCCTGACTAGATTTGACGTCAGGAGGGAAGAGGGGGGCCCGTCGAGAACCCCTCACTATCTGGAGGGATGTGAGAGGCAGAGGCCGCCTCCTCACCGCCCCCCCTTCCTTTCCCACAGTCAACAGGAAGACTGGAGGCCAGAGAGAAGCCACACTCCCGTACTGTAGAGAGAGGAAGGACACAGAGAGGTCCAGCTGCACACACAGAACAAAAGAAAAGCACCAACCAAGAAAGAGGAATGAACAAGAATCAGAAAGAAGTGAAGAAAATCCAGTCAGTCTACCTGCAGAACTTGGAAAAGTTAAACCAGGGAATAAAACCAGACAAGAAAAGTTGGAAGCCAAAGGAGGGAGACTTTTTGGTGCAGCCAGCAATGGAAAAGCAGCGGCAGCCTCCTATGGCTGCACAAGTCTCTAAGAGCTCAGCGCAGAGGCTCAGCAGAGACCTGACCTGCTCCATCTGTTTGGATCTTTTCAAACAGCCGGTCTCCTTGCCCTGTGACCATACCTTCTGCCAGGCGTGCATTGCAGGCTACTGGGCCGGTCCCAGAGGCCTCGGGCAGGGAGGGACAGGCTCCTGCCCCCAGTGCAGGAAGGTGTACCCGGGACAGAGCTACAGGCCAAACCGCATCGTGGCCAACATAGTGGAGAGCTACTGCCAGGGGCTGGAGGAGAGCGGGGCCGCGGGCCGGCTGGGGGACGTCGTGGTGACGGAGAGAGCTTCTGCCCCGACCCCACGCTGCAGCAGGCACAGGGAGGAGCTGAAGCTGTACTGTGAGGAGGACCAGGAGCTGGTGTGTCTGGTGTGCGGGCTCTCGCAGGAGCACAGAAACCACACCATGGTGTGTGTCCAGGAGGCTGAGCAGAGATACAGAGTGAGTCAGCCTTGCAATGTGCAATGTATCATTAAAGGTCCAGCAGAGCGTCAGAATGTCTTACAGTTTATCTGCTGGGTAAATTAAAAGGCAAAAGCAAAATCATTTCTGTGTATTTTTCTTTAATTCTATATAGTAGATTCTATCAGGAAATACTGTATGCAGATCAAACCTAGTGCTGTATGACTCACCTGTAATGACAGAAACCTCTGCTTGCCATGCATTATACAGATGACATTACACACCAACTTTGAACAGAAAAACTAAACATTTCTTTCAAAAACATTTTGGTTTTCAACACGTTTTAATAGACAATATTTGGCATTATTTTGAGAATTGCACATGCCAACCACACTTCAACTTAATGCAAGGATTTGATTATTTCTACCTTCCATACATAAATGCACACTGCCCAACCATTTTTTTTCTATTATTTGACTCATTATTGTCATCCAGACATAGTTTATGCCATAAGAGTCATAAGTATACTGTGCCTTCTTATAAATAAGCAGTAAACATTAAGGAAAGACTAATGCTAATGTGCCATGTGTACTTTTAATGTATATGGGTGTTTTTGCATGTTTTACACAAAGTCAAACATTAAAATCATTTCATATCAGGTAACAAATAAACGATATATCTTTAACTGAAGCTTTTGTCCCTGTCTGAGCCAGGCCTCTCTGAACAGCTCCATGGACTCTCTGAAGGCTGAGCTGAACACAGCTCTGCAGTGTGACAGGGAGGCTGAGGAGGAAGTCAAGAAGCTCAAGGTGAGAGGAAATGTTTCCAAAGTTAGATTTCCTCTGGCTGTACAGGGACTGTTTTTAAAGTGCAGAGCTCATCAGGAGGTCCTGAACAGTAAGCCTCAACATTAGCTGCTCCAATAAACTGTAGTCTCTATTGGCAGTCATACCTGCAGTACCATAAATGTCCAATTTCAAATCGTAGTCTACTATTGTATCTTAAAAGATTATTTTTCTGGATTTTTTTTCCCAACACACATCAACTACTTTCAGTTATTTCCTTTATCTGAGCTAATTTTGTATGATTAGAATAGTCTGCTTCATTCTGTCTTGTTTCAAGGTGTTTGTTTCACTTAGCTGTAGAAACAGGATATGAAACTCACTTTAAAACTCATGGGAATATAATTTTTTTCCACTTTTTTTTTAAGAAGGCTGAATATGAGAATAAATGAAAATCTTACTGAAAACATGATTCAATCTGCAAAGTTATCCAAGCTAAACAGTAAAAATGTCTCATCAGAGCAGTAACTTTTGTACTTTCAATAATGACCCTGTAGTCTTTGTGGTGCTTGGGGAATGGGAAGTAATTGTTCCTACTGACAATGGCCATCGCCTCCTTCCCACTCACTGCAGGAGCACACTGCTGACCTGAAGCAACGCATCGAAGCCCAGTTCAGCGATCTGCACCAGTTCCTGTACCAAGAAGAGAAACTGCTGCAAGTGAAGCTGAAGACTGAGGAGCGCAGGGAGCTAATCCGCCTGGATGAGCACAAGGCGTTACTGTGTGTGGAAATCTCCCGTCTCCAGAGAGCTCTCCACGAGATAGAGGACAAGCTGAAAGAGCAGGACCCTTTCACTTTGCTCCGGGTGAGAGCCAAAAGAAAAGAAAAGAAAAAAAAAAGGCAGCCTGTGGTTCGTCCCATGTATTTCATTCATGATGCAGTTCCCAGAATACATTTCATCTGGAAGTTATTAAGATTGTGATGAGTCAGCCCTGCAGAAGATTAAATGAAGAAATGCTGAGCTCTTGATTTTCATCGTTTTATGTTTCTGTGATTCTAAACAGAAAACCAGTTTTTACTTTACTGCAGCCAAAAAAAAAAAAAAGAAAAGCAATGAGCAAAATTTGGGGTGGAAATTAGTTTTATGCTTCATGTTTAAGCTCCAGATGAACTCTGCCTTGCACCAGACACACACTGCTAGAATGATGACCAACAGAAAACAAAACAAAAAAACAAAACTGTAACATCAAATCAGATTTCGGCGAGGAGGGTGTGACTATTTTGGCTCTTCTGTTAAGTTGGCCAAAGAGTTGGCACACCATCCTCAAGGCCCTTGTTGTGGCATTGTAAAAGCATGTTGCTAATTCTAGTTCCCATGCATTTCAAAGTATTGGAAACAATTTTGACACTGTAATTATGTTTCTAATAACAATAGACTTTGGAGAGCAGGCAGCGCTCAGAGCGGAGCGCAGACAGGATGTGGGCCGGTGATCTCACTGCTTGATCTGGGGGATAAGGACTTTAGTGCAGGCACAGGCCCATGGTCCGGCCAAGGCTGAGGGACTTTCCCCCAGCCGTGGGGAGATCCCACAGGGCGGGATAGCGTGAGCTCAGACATTGATGTAATGTGGAAAAAGCTTTTCCCCCTCTTTTGGATGCAGCCAAACTAATCAAAAGTCTCTCTCTTTCCTGTGTTTATTGCCGTGCCTCGTCTCAGAGTATCAAAACCCTCCTCCAGAGGTGAGACATGGTGGGGAAGCGGGTCAAGTTTTGACTTCAAAATTCTGTCTAATTTTTGTCTGGCTGACTGTTTTGACTGAACTGGGTGCTTTTCTTGGCAGGCCGTCGCTGAAGTTTGAAAAGCCGGCGCTGACACCGCCCAGTCTGTGCGAGGGTCGATTTGCAGGGCCCCTGCAGTACAGAGTGTGGAAATCCCTCAAAGCAAGCATTTACCCAGGTACTGTAATTTACACCCCGGTCCCACCTTGTAAAGATGTGAAATACAAGCACTGAAATAAACAAAACCTTACCATCTAAACTTGAAACATGTGTCATCAAGCAGCCTGTTTAAACAATCCTTTTCTTTTTTTCCTGCATCCAGTCCCAGCAGCCATCACATTCAACTCCAGCACAGCGAACCCTTGGCTCAGCCTGACCTCCTCCCTCACCTGTGTCCGCTACCAGACTTTCAACCACACCGTGCAGGACAACCCGCACAGGTTCAACGCCGCCCTGTCCCTACTCGGAAGCCAGGGCTTCACCCACGGACGCCATTACTGGGAAATCGAGGTGTACAGCAGCACGGTGTGGACGGTGGGGGTGGCACGTGAGTCAGTGTCCAGAAAGGGGGTGATCAAAGCCTTGCCGGCCAACGGCTTCTGGACCCTCTCCCTCTCTTATGGAATACAGTACATGGCCGGCACCTCTCCCCCCACCGTCCTGTCCTTGGAGGAGCCTTTGGCCAGGATCGGGGTATACCTGGACTACAAAAGGGGCCTGGTGTCCTTTTACAACGCAGAGAGCATGACACACCTCTACACCTTTCGGGAAACCTTCACAGAGACACTCTACCCTTACTTCAACTTGGGCTTCCTGGATAAAGTGCATGAAAATGAGCCGCTCAAAGTTTTCTTACCAAAGATATGACAAATTGTGCAATGCAATAGAAAAATACACTTCAAAAAGGCAGAAACAGGCGTCAAATGTTTCCAAAATTTGGTGAAAAGCTGTGAAACAGTTATATCACAGGAAAGAAGGCATTTTGGATTGTACAGAAGCACGTAACAGCTGGTCTGTAAATGTGCAGCAATGTAAATAAACAACTAAAATACAGTTAAGATGACACATGTATCTCAGGAGACTATTTTGGACCACAATCTGTGCAGTTTGTCTGCCAGATCTGCAACCACACAGTTTATTTTGGAGAGAAATGTCAATGATGAATTAAATCTGTCTGGTTAGCTGAACATGTTGCGATAAATAGGTGCTATCATAATCAATAATCTTCAATAATCATTCTTGTGCATGATATACAGTATTCCATACTGCCAATAAAACATTCTTCTCACACAACACTGTGATTGTTTTATTTATTGAAATAATGCATCTTGTGGTCATGACTGGGATTTCTCATAATAGCAAAGAGAACTTTGTGATATTGATTAATCCTCATTTGCACTTTCTAGAAATTTGGAGCCTGCAGGGAGTGAAGGGTAATTTGATTGGGGCTGTTATGGATTAAAAGCAGATAAATACTGTATGAGAGATTTAACTATATGTCAAATCAATAGCAATACAGTATTTTTGTTTCATCTGTTGAGCATAAGTATTTTCCAGTCTGCTCAGTAGATACAGTTCTGACTACATAAATAATTTTCACAACATTGGTGGCTGTGGTTGTCAGAGTACTCCATTACAGCAAATAAACGTCAAACCAAAAAACCTGGTTTGTAGTCTAACTTTAAAAATGCATTATCATTGTTTTGCTTCTTGTCTAATTTCTTTTGTTCTATTTTACATTATGAAGTCGACATTTGAAAACACATTTTCCGTGCTACAGAACAACAGCTGCGTCCAAAAGCTAAACACTAAGGATTATACTGCTGGATTCAACAGGATGTCTGTAGTGTGCTATAGCAGTGACAGATGGGTTCAACAGGTTATCTACAGTAGCTGGTCCAAAGACTGATGAATGTTAAATGGCACGCGACATCACACAGAATTATGTAGCACTTTATTAAATTACTTTCAAATTATTTTCCAAAGTCTACTCATTCCAAAATAAGAATAAATAAATTATTTCATTACACTGATGTTCAAGAAATATTTACCTATCAAACCATTTTCAAGTTAAGGATACTGAAAAGCATTTTGGAGGAGTTGTAAAGTAAAAATATTTGGACAGATCTGAGAATGTGGTGGTAAGATCACTAATATCGCCAATGTGAACAGAGCTGTTTGTGTGAAATCAAGGCGTTTGAATTACAAAACACATCATATTGTTTTTATTGATCTTTTTTTTTAATTTACCCTCAGTAGAAATAATACATGTTTTGGAATAACGTGTAACTTATCAGCGTGTTTGTCACCTAATGTCAAAATTATTGCATGTAAAGAACAAGTACTTTGGTTTCCAAAATAAAGCGGACACTTTTGCAGTGATGGATCACGGCTGTGGACTGGCATGTGTGTCAGTCATTTGTTTGATTGAGTTTAAAAATAAAGTGTGTTCCTTTGAGCAGTGGAAACTAAAAAACGCATTGCGGTTATCATTGCGATTACGCTTTTGAGCCTTATTTTTAACTGGTTTAGTTTTTATTTTAGCTATG
>OMLF01012125.1:31470-58816 GCA_900302615.1 Holocentrus rufus
AGAGGAGCTTTTCTCCAGAATCCATCTCGGACCTCCACATGGTCATACCAGCACAAGTGACTCCTGAAGAGGTCCATGGAGGTAAAATTCAGAACAATCTGAGAGAAACACAGCAAAACACGGGAAGAAGAGAGAGATGGAGGGTGGGAGATTTTTATAGACAAATGGTATCAAGATTTACCTGGATTCATGAGATTCACAAAAGGTAAAAACTTTCTACAAAACGACTAATTTTTAAATGAAATGAGACTGTGTGTGCAAAGTACACTAACAGTATGATAGAAACTGTCATGTTACAATAAATGAAAATGTTCTGGTGTTTTCTGCCTCCAGGTGACAGAATAATAATCCTTAATAATCGAGAAGCTCTGACAAAAACATTTGACAAAATGTTCGAACTTTTTTCATCTGCTAACTGGTGGTTGGGTGTCGTCTCCCCACCTTCTCTCCAGGTGTGACAGAAATTCTCCAGATGCAGTGAGCGTACGTTGCATAGCCATTGGGGAAACCGGGCGAAGAGAAGTTTCCAATACTCTCCTGCAGGCTGTCCCCACATCCTGTCACAAACACACACCCATGAATAAGGCCCAGGGGTGTGACCACACAAAGACATGATGGAGATAACGTTACACTACCAAGAGAAATGTTGCAATGCGGGGTTATGGGGTTACATATGACTTCATTTTATTAGCTATGGTCATGGGGTGATTATAGTCCCAACACATCAAATCGTCTTACTTGTGCATTTGTAGAGTTTGCGGGCTTGTGCGATATCCCCCTTGCTCAGCCTGGTCCTCTGTCCAATAGGTGGCCTGACTCCGTTGACATCATAGCGGGGCGATATTGTGTCTAAGAAGACGCCTCTGTTTGAGAAAAATCACAAAGTATGTAAAAAGCAAGTTGACCGAATATTTGAATACAGAGTTGATTTTTTTTAGAAAATATCAAAGCATCTGATCAACAAAAAATTAATTACATCATAATAAGTTTGAGTTAGAATAACATCTGATGAGTCTGTACATGTACAGAACAATTTGGCCCTTAAGTTCACACGAAAAGACAGATTAGTCTGCAATATTTTTTCTCATCAGATCCCAGTTCAAAATGTTGACATTTTTTATTGATTTTGATATTCTGCCTCTGGGTTTGGAACTCGCTCTTGCACAGTTCCCATGGTGATGCACCCATGAATGACAAGCATGTGCAAACAGAGCGGTCTGAATGGGGCCTTTCGGCGGTGCCAGCCGGCTCAGTGGAGCCCACTCCTGAATGCCAGAGAAAAAGGCCACTCCAGCCCAAATTGTTCAACAAAGCCCATACTGGCAGGCCTTTATTTAGCTTGGCTTGCCTCCATGACCCAGACCAGCAAAGTGGTGATGGAGGTAAAAAACCAAAGCACAGAGAAAAGCAACAGGGTAACAACATGCACGAGACAGAAATGAAAAGGAGGCTAGTGTGAAACCATTCTAACGACAATAAGGATCAAATCCCCTGACGCTTCCTATGGTACTTGTTTAGCAGAAAGTAAAGTGCTGCTGAAGGGGACTTCCTCCAGGTCATGCTGGTGGCTTTGACATTATTGCACTTATTTTCCTCACCTGTATTTCTGGTAAAAGTGATGTGAATGGCCTAATAAACCAGACGGTTAAAAATGGTTAGAAGTGGTTAAGTTTAGATGTAAGTTAGTGATGGTTAAGTTTGTGCAAAGGTTGAGTGTGGTTCAGGTTAGAATAAGGAGCTGCAAGTGACTTCAGTGTTTTTGTCAGGAATACACGCAGGACAAATAAATAAATAAATAAATGAATAAATAAATAAAAATGAACACAGCAGGACATAAAATTGAGTTTTCATATCAGGGCTCTTTCAGTGAGATATTAAGTAATTTCTTCTGCAGAGAAGCCAGTAAAGCTGAAAGTATGTGAAATGAGTCAACGTGTACTTAATTGCGCACAAAGAAATTCCAGATTTTCTTTTTAAACTTTTGGGCATTATCTGGGAGCCATATGCTTGTTGCAGTTGCTTAGTTAGAGAACCACGTCTGAACAAATCAGGACAGAAAGAGTGAATCAATAATCCTCAAAGCATTTATCATTCTTTGAGGCTACTCAGTGTCCAATGGTAGGACACTGTAGTTGTACAACTCCCACTTGAGAATATGTAATCATATTGAGGATGAGGCTGAAAGGAAAAAAAAAAAAAAAGCGTCCCTGCTCAGTAAACCCTGCCCTGGAAGCTTGCAATCCCTTCAGTGCAAAAACTAAATTTAAAAAAATAATACAAAGTGAATAAAAACTGTAAAGCATGAGCAAGCATTCTATGCCAACCTGGAAAATGTATTCCTTGCATAATGCATGATGCTGTCAAAGTCGTATACCTCCCCAAGTGAGTCGACTTCGCCTGGTTCCATCTTCAGGAAGTTATACTCCTGTCCTATTGATATATGGACAGACAGGAGACTAAGCGCAAGGAGAAACATCTGGAGAGTCAGTGAAGAACATATTCAGCAGTCAGTTCAATAAAAATATAAAACCAAATGCAGACAAATGCAGATTCTCAGTTTCATAAAGTATAGACGTTATATTTTTATGTCTTTATTACAGCCAAACATGAGGTTAGTGACTCCAGACAGTGCACATCCATGCATAGTGACTCCAGACAATGCACATCTATGCACAGTTCTTCATTTGAGGCAGGTAATGCAACACAACATTACCTGGTTGGATGTTGTCTCTGATGATGCTCACATGCTCATCGCGGTCCGGGCGTGTGTGTTCATGCCAGAAGCCGATCACATGGCCAAGTTCATGGACCACAATGCCAAACTTATCGCAGTTCTTCCCTATAGAGATCGCCTGTGGACCACCGCCTCTCCTCCCCACATAAGAGCAACACCTGTTGAGGGTAAAACTAATCAGCACCAGATCATGGAGCACCTAGAACAATTGCTACTTTACTGTTTGATTATACATGTGAATCTCAAAAGCACTTTGGCATTTACATAGGGCCATTCATTTAGACACTCACAAAGAAAGTCAATCTTGGCCTTTTCCATAAAAGACAAAATGTGGTTGATGAGTTTGTTTCATTTTCAATCAAAATATTAAGGAGCAAGGAACAGTTGTGACTTACTTCCACTTTCCACTTTCATTTGACTGATGTACACTTTAAGACTATTTTTTATCTGCCTTTTAATTATTTTGTTCAGGAACGATTGAACAGATGCACAAAAAATTGAGCATATTTTTATGATTTAAAGAAAACATTAAAACAATTTTAATTACATGTTATTCAGACTTTTCTGTCACACAATTATATGGTCAGCCCAGGACATCAGGATGGTCAGGCACAGATATAGATACTGACCACAGACATTATGAATCAATAGGAAAAGAAACATTATGTGATTTGATTTGATCCTGCAGAAAGAGAAGGGGGATGTGCTAATCTGCTCATCACATCCTGACCTGCACAACACACACAAGCAGAGGCTGATGAAAATATAATGTCAGGTTTGTCTTCCTGTGGTCGCTTTTTACTCAGGAAGTTATCATGTTTCAGTGAAAGAAGACGACATTACTGGGCCTCAGCACTGCAGTCTGTCACAAGCATGAAGCAGGAAGAACCACAGAGGAACCACAAGATTCTGACCTAATGACAAGCCGGTGACCCCCTTTCTTAAACTCACACTATGAAATTACAGAACTTATTGACAAGCCTGAAAATGATGTGTGCTTTGTGGAGACTTTTTGAGACTTTTTGAGGCATAATGATATAAATTAATTTAGATTAATTCATTATTTAAAAAAATGACATAAATTAACGCCTATAACCGTAGAATGATGGAGGAGGATGACAACTGTTATGGTCATATTGTTACATAAGTGATAAGTTTATGTCAAATAATAATAATAATTAAAAAAAAACTGCTATGGCCACATTTTAGGCTCAGTGGTAGTCTTACAGTCTTATGTTTCATGAAAAAAAAAATTATGATGAAAATGATTGATGTTTCTATTGAATGCTTTACTCATGTGCCACAATACTGTAATGGTTTTAGTTGAAATATCTCCATTTGGAGGCTTTCCAAGCAAATATTGATATAAGTGATTGTTTGCTATTAATTTCATTAATTAATCAGCATTTTTAATCAGTTGACAGCCATAATAGAAACCTATACCAACTTGCACAGACCAATTATGTTGGCCTTTTCTCCTCCTAAATACTTGTGTTAAAGTTCACACAGCAGGACTGAAGCTCCTCCTGCTCCTTGTCCTGCTGTTTAAAAGAAGCTCTTCACTTGTCCCACCTCAAGGCCTGAAAATTCAAATGGCAGGATCCATGAAGCGAGTGAGTGCTGATGCAAATGGTGGCACTAAGCCACAAAGGTCGTGTTTTGAGTCAAAAAGAAGTCATGATAAGAAATGCAACGAAACACACCATCATTGGTTTAGCTGCAGGCACAGAACTGAACAAAGTTTGCTGCGCTCGATTCCGTCAAGGGCTCAGATAAAGTCACATCGTGCATGTTTAACTCAGGCACTTTCACATGAAATGAGTTAATAGGACCAACTAACAACTGCAGTTTACACATCAAGTCAATCCAATTGAAGCTTCAAAGGGATTTCTGGGAACATTTAAAGATGGTGACCAGGCACCCAACTCACCCACAGGGTCGGTAGGTGAAAACTATGTAGCTCTCTTCAGTAGTCCTTTCGATGAAAGTTACACAGGTGTGTTTCTCCCAGTGACGCATAGCCTGACGGAATATGGCTCGCTGACTGCCTGAAATGGAGAGTGATTTTGTCTTATTCTGAATAAAAGGTGGCTTAACAGCATCAGAAAAATGTTCTGTTGCGAGAATATGGTGTGCAACACAAAAATTGATTCAAGGGGCTGAATAATATGGACAAAATCAAATTTCCCAATATCTTTGACCAAATACATAATAAAGCTTTTGGACGATATTGTTGGGATAATTATTGGTGCTTTCTTAAGATATTTAAACAGATACTTTTGATAATAGTCTTATAAGTTCAGAAAATTGCATCCATTTACTGTAATTCAGTTTTTAAAACCAGGTGGAGAAAACTCTTATGCCATATCACAACCACAATATCAATATGATATTGATATGATATTGTTGCTGGTATTGCCCAGCCCCAGCAACAAGCAATTCTGTTATTTCCCCAATCTTAATCTCTGATAAATGAACAGCTGCAGACAGTTTACAACACATAAGATTCCTCCTCCTTCCTCAGAGCTCACCGCTGAAATTCCCACTGATCACGTATGGGATGACGCCGTCCGGCCAAACCCGCTCAGGTCTGGAGGTGGCTGCCCTCCTCCTTCGAGGGAGACCCTGTCTGTCTGCGGCTCTGTCATCCCTGCTGCTCTCACTGGAACTAGAGCCATTCACTGTAACCGATGCATAAGAAAACTTGTATTGAATTAAATCGCCTCATTTGAACTCACTCTACATCTCAAAAGGGGTGTCAAGATGATTAGTGAGATGCCATTGTCATAAAACACTGTTTTTACAATTATTTTAATCACTTCCAGTGATCCATGCTTTGATACCTATGTCAGTTTGGTTGGTCTGGATGGTGTGTTGGTCCACTTCAAGGCTGTGAGCCTCTTTGAGCATTCGGACGTCATCCTCATCCAAGGCGATGTCTCCCAAAAAGGCAGCTAGGGCAGACACACACACATACATATCAAATATTTACAGGTGAAATGAATCTAAAAACCAAACAAAATGGATTTCCTGGTGGGTCAGTGGTCTAAATTTCATCATGTAACTGAGACGTCTTGTGTTTGAATCCATCCTGAGAGCTCATGTCTTGCCCTGCTCTCTCCCAATCTTTCTGTCTCTCTCTCGTATGATCTAAACAAAAAAGGGGAAAAAATAAAATAAATAAATTAATCCAAATACAAATATCTAAGCTAAAATTTAAAAATAGATGTAAGTTAAATACATGATTAAATTTCAGGATTTCCACAGCTGCAAGTATCAACACATTTGCATTTAAATGTCTATATAAGTGCCTCACATCTGACAATTCTATAAAACAGGATCTAAAATAAATGTAGAAACTCAATCTGACAAAAGAAATTGAAATTTCAAAAAACTGTAAAATGTAAATCACAAAATTCTCACACCACAATGTGGAAGCTACAGACAAACACAAAGAAAACACACACCTGCTGTAGCTAAGTTCACTTATTGTTACGCTGTTTGAGCAGTGGGTTAAATGAACTGGAGGTCACGGACTGAACCAGTTTCATATGTGCCCTTGACAACGGGTTTTTACGCTTGTCATGAAATTACAGTTACTGTACATTAAAAAAAAACATTTTTTTCCCAACTCCAACACCGTGCAAGCTTTTCTTTGTCTGTATACTGCCACATGATTAGTGCATATCTCTGCCCCAACAGGAGGCCCACACAGGGCTGTGAGTCTGATCCAGTGTTTGATCAGCACACACACACCTCCTGAATGAAGTCTGCACTGCTCACATGAGCACACAAACCTGCACACGCTGGTACAGTACAGGGGCTATGCCATTTCAAAGGTTGAACATGAGCACTGGATATCTGACAGGGCCGTGTGTACACTGTGCTGAACAGTGCAATGCTCCTGAATAGCAACTAACAATGGCAACAATGGCAACATACAAATCAGCATTTCGCACCAAACAGCAGTTGCACTATTGTTACATGAGTTTCATATGGGCAGCCTCTAAACTCGTGATGTCTGCACAGGCTGTGCACATGAGCTACACATATTTCTGCAGTGGGCTTGCATGCATGATGAACCAGTCAAGTGATCACTCTGCCTGAGAGGACATGGCTTCTAAAGTTAATCATTTAGTAGTGACCAAACAAGTACGCCATGATTATTCAGTGTTGGTTCCAGGAAGAAGTTTGTTGGCATCAACAGATGCAAACATCCGTTCTCATCTCTGAAAATGGGAAAGAGTTCTTTCACAAAAACAGATATCTTCCACTGTTTTCATTTTTTAAAAACATGTTTTCTCCAGATAATATTAATCAAAAATGCAGACAGTATATTATGTGAAGCATTACATACAACAGTTTTAGGAATGGCATTTATGTGTTTCTGCAAATGAACTCTTCATTTGTTCTCCAATTTACTGCATTTACTTTTTGTATGTTGTGCTCACTCTGTCTCACCATGTATGCTATGTACTGCACAGAGGTTTTTTCTGTGGGATACATGTATCTCTAAGGGTGTGTGTGAGTGTACGTATATCTTCAACAACATGAGTTCCCGAACAGTGGTGTTAAAATTCATTTTCCAGCATTTTTTGATTATCTCTTTGCAGAGTTAGGATTGTTTTAAATCACTATTAACATGAACGATTGCTTTAATTACAGAATGGTTCTTTTCTAATACCAGCAACATCTTACAAGATGTTAACACGTCTGTCTGTAGTACAAGCCTCAATGTCAGCCATGTCCGCCTCATGCGTTACCCTTTCTTTAACTATATACAATCCCAGATGTGCAGAAGACTGCTGTGCTCATTAAAATATCACATCAGATTTTAGAGCTGAGGCACTGACTTTGCCCTCTGGGACACTATGGGACATGAACTGACCAAGAATCCGATGCCATTAGAGTGAGAGGTCTTGAAGCTAATTATTTGACCATGAATACAACAGAGTTCAGCATTTCATATCCTACTGGTCATGCAGGACTCCACACTTGAGTGTTTCCCATTAAACCCCTCATTTCCTCATGTGATGTAACAACCTTTGAAGGCTTGAAAATCCAACTGAAATGACATAGCAAGCCCCGTATCTGCCTTTGAAGTGAATTCACTCATGCAAAGGGTGACTGTAAATGACTGTCACCCCTGCAGCGTGCACCACATGCCCTGAAGCCAGAGGGATTTCACCGGCGTCCAGCCGAGGACTGCTCTGGCATGGCCTCAATGACCTCTAGTCTCCAGGCAACAGCCTCAGGGAAGAGTGGTGTGTTTTCAAAAGTTTCAACAGTCTCAAATAAAATAGACCCAAACCTGCTGGAGGGCCCATAATAACAAAAAAGTATTATCTGTAATGTGTTAATTGACTTTAAGACAATAATGTCATTTCAGCAACAATAGAGAAGGCTTTGCATTATTGGCTACACTGGCATAGGAGACCAGTTTACCCTGTCAGATAAATCATAACACTGACAGCTTCAGACTTGACAAGTCAGGGGAAAAAACTGATTTACACACGACTTTAAGTAATATTCCAAAGACTTCATGTTTGTTTTTTATTTATTCAGACTTCGAAAAAAATGTTTTCTAAAAATTATCACCGGGATCTGACTGTATGTATGTAGTATCTAACATTTTTCTCAACACCTGTCCAGGGTGTTTCCCTGCCTTCCATCCCATGCATGCTGCAGGCTCCGGCCCCCTCGCGGCCCTGATTAGGATTAAGAGAGTATAATAAATGGATGGATGGATGGATGGAATTCTCCTCCAAAACCGAGTATTGCAGTGCACACAATTAAGCAATCGCACTTGACTTGCTTTAAACTCAATTTGGTGTACTACAATGGGAGTTAGGCACATAAGTTGCAACTGGACACTTGATTTGCAAGCTGACCCTTGGTTATAATCATTTGAGATGGATTTGCAAATAGATTATATGTTGCTTGTCTCCACTTCAGCTGTAACATCATGGAGGTGAAACTTGCACTGTATAAGATATGAAAGGTGTAGAGCAAGGAAATATAGTGGTACAACATTATGAACAAAATATCGAAGCCTTGTTGGTCACTTTGTTGAAACATCTAGTGCAGATGTTCACTCTAACACAGCAATAAAGCCATCATTCAATTCTTACATGGATTTGACCATCTTGTTCATTGAAGTTTGAGCTTGTTGGATTGAACAGTTTTCAGATGTGCCTAGATAGACAGCTGTGTGTACTGATCTATACATTATTACTATACATTATGCTTCCGCAGGTGCACACATGAGAAAAGACTTTAAAAAGTGTCTGCATGTTATTAGCAAGAATTCCACAGAAATATGAAACACCTCGTGTGAAATGATCATGAAGGTTATTGGTTATTTCAGACTGAAATCTGTACAGCAAGTGGGTTGCAATGAGGTGAATCCAAGCATTAATCAAAACATTCACTTAAACATAAACAAACACAATTTGAAAGTTATACTAAACACCTACCTACCTACAACCTAGTCCGCTGTAATTTAGGACCTAAAGAGATATAATTCAACAAGGCATATCACGCTTGAAACACTTCAGTATCATCTCTTAAAACATAGCAGTGATAAAATTTGAATATCAACAATTAACAAATTTGTAGAGGAGATAAAAGACACTGTACCAGCTTTACAAGGATCCTTGTAGTCGATTGCATCTGGGACACCTAGGTTTATGAAATTGCTTGTGTCCACAAACTCCAAATCAACCGCCAGTGATACGCGCAGACCACAAAGCAGGAACAAAAACTTAGGAGCGACAGCCATGACTTATGCTCACCTATTTAGCAGAAATAAACTTAATGAGCGTTGACACGGGAGGGGGAAATGACCGCAAAAAAAAGAAGAAAAAAAAAAAGAAAAAAGAAAAAAAAGTCTCGAGAGCAACGGTCTGCTTTATAAACACAGCGCTGCTTTTTCACGTCTTCATCCTGCTGCAGTGATTCGCTGACATACTGTAGGACCGGGCGCACAGCCAACGTTAGATAGAAATGGTCAGCTCCCAACACCACAGTGAATGAAGGCTGAGGTTGGCTCTGCATGTGAGAGGCATTACATTGGGTTTCTTTTGTATATGTTTTGACAAGTTTGAATCAAGCTACAACAGATTTAACCTCTAACCTGTGGTAAAGAACAGTATGTCTTATATTAACACGTCGTGAATGTTTCCGTAATATATAATGGACTTGATTAGAAATTTCAACATCTTAAGTATCTCCAGTTGGTAATAATTTGCATTTAGGGATACTGAGACAAAGGCCAGATGTATTAGAGAACTCAATGATGGCATTTATGGCCTTAGACATTTGTTGTTTTTTGTTTTGTAGCATTAAAGTCATGTCCACTGGACAGAAAGGAAGTTTGCCATGAGTTATACACTCTATATACAGAAACTTAACAACCTTGAGAGTTACTCAAGGTCTTTAATGCTTTTAAAATACAAGGACATTCACTGGATCAAGCACTTTCTAAATTTAATGTTTTCACTCCATTTTAATTCCTTCCCAATTCATATTCATTTAAAATAGTACCTTGTATGATCTTATATTTTGCTATTGTCGGGTAAAAAAAAAAATGTATCTCCAATTGTGGTGATTTTCGAGTCTTAACTTAATTTGAATTTACCTGTCATATGGGTTCAGAAAGTTCTAAAATCCTTGGGGTGTTGAGACCTTTACAAAACTAATTAGATAAACTGAAAAATGCACAGTCAAGCTAAAAACAAGACTATTAGTTTCTGAAAAGTTGACAGTATGGTCATGCATGGTTTATCATTGGACAGCAGTGACATCATATACATAAGTTTTGTTTTTTTTGTGCAGCTTACAGCACAGTGCTGCTGCAGAAATGGTCACCAGTCACAGAACATTGTACAAAATGAAGTCAAAGTATGACTGTAATTGCTCGTCCTCAGTGAGTTTCAGTATCGTGGGTCTGGATGGTGTCAGACAGTGCAGAACTGACCTTCTCCACCACTTCCTTGCCATCCAGCTCCATCAGTTGATCAGAGTGGTCCGATGTGCCCTTGGATGTCTAGAGCATCGGTGAATCACTGAGCTGTGATGCAGTGAGCTGCAGACATTGGCAGTCACCTCAGTTACCTTAGCAAAATCTTCAGGCCTTACAGAGGATGTGGACCCCCCAACAGTGCTGTACTGCCTGGCATACATGTGAGCCGTGGGCAATACATGGTCCAGAATCTCCATGGGACTTCATGGACAATCTCCATGCACATGTTTGCAAGGAGACTCCTTGTTGCACTGTCCACAGTGCCACCTGTCATCTTTCTCCACTGCTCAGGAGACATTTCCTCGAGGAAATAAGCAACCAGTGGGCAAAGACTCTCTGGTTTAATCAGGCGAACCTTCAAAGCCATGCAGCTTTGAAGATTCTTCTCTTTGGCTTGACCTTGTTGGATCTCAGTAGTCTTTGACATCTGAGAGAGAGAAAAAAATTAAAAAGTTAATAAACATCATAGAGACAGCACTACTGTGTTTCCTCCCCAAATTTCTCACAATATATATGATATACAGTACAGTATATAGTTGCATTTTCATCCAGAGACAAAATATATTTGATGGTTAAACTGTTGGGTGTAAAACTTCACGACTGATATATAAAACCATAGCAACTCACATTTAGAAGAGAAAACAGGTGGCCTAGCTTAAGTCTCATGTTGTCAAAGGCGTCTCAATCTCTAATCCCTGTAGCTGCACAAACCACCTGCCTGCTGGACCTCACACACCTTATATAAGAGATGGGCTCATGTGGGATCACTGACTTGATTTTTCACAGTGGTGCAGAAGATGGCACATGATTGAGGGGCAGAGCTGAACAGCACAGGATCGGTGCATAATCCACTTACTGACTGTGATGCGTCCAACTTCTTCCTCTACTGTCTTTTGTCAGCGAAGTCTGGCTCAGGTTTAAACAAAAACCTAACTTGCTGCCTGTGGAGTTTCTAACATATGACTAGTGTGAACATTCGCCTCTCATATCTTTTCATCTTTAGTTTCCTGTCATGTTGGGGCTGCAGTTACACACTGATGTTATGAGAAGATGTAGCCTCTTTTTTATGCTGGCACAGACAAGGGAGGACCGCTGCCATAATTATTTGGGTGAAAGGCCCAGGCATTCTCACCCCAATTTACTTGGTTCCAAGAATTTGGTGCCACACGAGTCGCTGTCCGTCGCAGCATCCCCTGTTGTTCTGTGACTGTTTTTACTTGTTTGAGTCTTTGAAAGTCTGACTTTTTATTGAGTAATAATGATTGCACTTTAGAACATAGTATATGATGGTTAGCTATGTGTTTATGTCACTGTTTGACCCACCACTGGACCCAACTCAGAATATGAATCATACAAAAATTTAATATGATCTAATGATTTTTTCAAAGGTTCATACTGAGATGGGAAAGGAATCCTATAATTTGGAATAATTTGCAAAATAATTGCCCTCATGATTGAGTTTAAAGCTGTTGAAAGAAATATTATTGCTGCTTCAATTTAACTCCTTTCTTGCTTTCTTTGAGCTGATTCTATTAATTTGTAGTTTTAATGTTATTTGAGCCCCTCATGTATTGACTTTTTTGTATTGCATCACTCTTTATTTGCTGCTATCTTGACCAGAATTCTCTTGAAAAAGAGATTTTGAATCTCATGTGAGTTCCTGGTCAGTGTGAGTGAGTTGTATAGTACCTTAGTTTTCCACTGAGTGGCACTGATGCATAGGATGTAGAGTAGAACAAAAGTGAGAGAAAGTGAAAAACAAACAATAGAAAAGGATTAATGAAAACTAAGGTCTCTAATGAACATCAGAGAATGACATTCATAGAAACAGATAAAAGAAGTTATAAAAAGAAGTTCATCACAGACTAACAACTTTGTGTTTTGTTTGGGCCTGAGAACTCATGAAAGCGTATGCTAGAAAGATTGAGTGTGGAAAGAGAGGGAGAGCAGATCACTCCATCCCAACTACTTTACTCCTCCTTTCCCAGCACACATCTGCTCTGTGGAGATGGCACACTGATCCAGAAGGGAACGTTTCATGCCTTGGAGAGCTGCCTCAAGAGCATGACTGGCTGCATCAAAGTGCCGTGAGCGAGAAGGAGCGAGGAAAATCCAGCTTGAGAGGATCCCATATGTTTACCTGTCCTTGGATTGAGCTATTGCCTTCTCTTAAAGTCGGGGTGATGTCCCATTGCTGGTGCAGGCAGGTCCTGCTCGGTGTGGAAGTGGGCATGCTGGTGGTCGTCCTGGTGGCGGGCACTGCGGGACAGATCCATGACAGGAGGGAGGCAGGGTCCTCCTGCTACGGAGGATTTGACCTCTACTTTGTTTTGGACAAGTGAGTTTTCTACTTTTACTGGATCACAGTGATGTCTGAAGTTTGCATGTCTCAATTTGTTTCTAAAATAAGACACAGGTGCAAGCATCATTCGAGCCGGTTTCCATAAAGCATAATGGACTACCAATAGTTCTGAAATGGCAAAATACCACTTTTACTTAGTAGATTTAAGTATATTGATGACAATTATCATTAATTGACTTAATACACTTTTGTCCCCTATGTAAATTAAGATTAGACTGGTTTGGTAGAGAATAAATAACTGACAGGGACATAATTGCCAAATCAAAGCTCAAGTCCAGCCATGTCAATCAGCTCAGATGAAAGTATAATGACTGGTCCTTTATGATTATTTGTAATGTTTAAAAATGTCACCTGTCAAGCTCTTTCAGCATAACTTGCCATGTCAGAGAAGTAGATATGCCAAAAATGTAATTATAAAAGCAAGATTATTTTAAAACCAAAACAATCCCGATAGAGAAATACCCTTTCAATCACTGATCAAACACCTGACTCGAGTGACATCATGTGTTTGTGGCATGTGGTGTATCCACATCTTTATTTTAACAACTCCCCCGATTTAAATTTTGTGTAACTACAGAGTAAACCATAAATCTTGCAATAATGTATCATTTTATTTAACAAACATTGGTGCATGAAGATTCAAACTGCAGGGTAAACTGCTTTGTGAAGGCTGACATCAGGATTCAATTTGCATATTCATGAATCTGTCATGAAGCTGATTTGAGGCTCTCGATCAGGTGTTGCACATCCAGAAACTGAGACTTTCTTTCTGGAATATAGCTGACGTGGATGTTTTTCAGTAGAGTGATGTGCTGCTAAAGTTTAGTGCTGAATTGTTTTCTGGAAAAGTCTTGTGTCCATATGTTGGCATATCTCAGGCCAGATTAATGTTCTGCCGCTGTGAAGTAGCACAAACTTTGCCGGTTCCTTTACTTGACCTCCATCTTTAAGAGCTGTGCATATAAACACGAGCCATCACAGGTATTTTTGCAGTAGAGATATTCAGTATGAACTAGTTCAAAGATGTGATGATGAGCAGAAAATGTGATTACACTGCGTATGTTACAGTGTACACAGATTCACGTGCACTGATAAAGTGCACTGCAGGGACTGCTCCTGTCAAATTCTAGCCATGATAAACTGACAGGAATAAACCGCATCCAGTCCCAACTTCAACTCCCTGCTTGTGTCTGTAGAACCCTTTCTCCATTAGAGCCAGATGTTCCAAAGTTCCTGAGTTTTTGGCTGTCTCTCTCTGCACTGGGACTCATATCACAGCATAAATGGAAACATAAGGGAGAGAGAAGAAGAGAGGCAGTGCAGAGCGAGAAGAGGCTTTAGAGGTTATGCATATTTCCCTAACAACACTCTTTAATTGCTCCTCTTCCCCTTATCTTTCACGTGATTCCTCCTGTTCATTCTTTTGATGAGTCTGCACCTGCTGCAAAATTAGGAATAGGTCTGGTCTTGACCTCGTCCGTGCATATAACGTGGCACTTCAGTTTGTTCAACACATAAGACTCTCTGGTTTGTCCAAGATCAAAATCAGCCTTGGCTTCATTTCGATTGCTGCTTTCCATTTTGACATTGCTTTAATTTTGTTTTTTTTAAACAACTTCAGGCATGGTGTTTTTACACTGCCAGAGAAATAAATTCCACATAAGTGAAAACAAATTAAGAGCTCAGATAATAAGACAAAGACTCAGAAACTATGTGAGGTTGAATCACAACAGACACAGACAAGCACATACATACCAGCATGCATCATATGCAAACATATGCATATACACACGTGCTCATGCAGGCATACACACTCTATAGTCTTCTGAGAGGAAACTTGTTTTCACAGGCAGTAGATGGAAAAACTAAACAACAATAATGCATGACACTGAGAGATGTATAAAACAGTGTGGATGTGTGTTAACCAAAATTATCAGCTGTTAATACCTAAAGAATTGCACATATAGCAATTTAAAAGCACAAGTGGTTTGCTATCTTAACACTATCTTAACGCATTGTTGCAAATTGTTTGTAACCCTGAACTCTCACTTATTTGACTTACAATCCAAGTGCTTTTCAACCACCTGAATAAATGTTGCTTCTGTAACATTTCATTTAAGAGGACTTAATGTTAAAGTGATGTTATCATGCACGAGCTGTTTAAACTAATCTTCTAGTGTTTGCAGTGTTGCTGTATTTTCTCTTTTTAACTATATTTATGTACATGGGTGATTTTTGATTGGGTGTACATGAGCGTCTCCAGCAGCTTTCAAAGAGCTATTAAAATAAAAATATGTTTACTTAGTGAGGCCATGAAATAGAAATTAATCCATGACCTTGAGGGGCTTGGGAATGGTGGACATGCTGGATTGTCTTGGCTATCTTATTACATTTCCCAGCAATGAGCTAGACTTGAAAACTGATTTGTCCATAGATGATTGTTATCTCTCCAATTTTCTTCTCAGGTCGGGCAGTGTGCAGCATCACTGGAATGAGATTTACTACTTTGTTGACCATCTGGCTCACAAGTTTATCAGGTACATATGCACAGCGTCTGCCAACGGCGCGGTTAGGATTTAATGAGACATAAAATGGTAAAGTAATGGAGCATAAATAAATTCCTTTGGGATTCAAAACTTTTGACGGTCATTCCCATCGTTCTCTTTTCCTCTTGAAGTCCCCAGCTGCGGATGTCCTTTATTGTATTCTCAAAAGAAGGGAGGATCCTCATGAAACTCACTGAAGACAGGTGAGCCACATGTTTATGCAGTTACATTCAAAAAGCCTTCATGTTCTACTTTCTTCACATAACTGTTGTGCTCTTTAGGTTGTAGGTGCTTGTGCTGTGCCGTTCCATCACAATCATGTCCGTTTTTGTTGTAATGTTTTAAAAACTATTTGTGATCAGGGAGCGGATTCGGGCTGGGCTAGAGGAGCTGCGCATGGTACAGCCAGGCGGAGACACCTTCATGCATAAAGGCTTCCAAAGAGTAAGTCATCTGTTAAGTCAATGTGAAACAGATCCCGCTTACCCAACAGTATGGCATTTAGCAATTTTAATGAGGTCCACTTAAATTTATAGCCGTTAAAGCCAAAACTTTTTCTCTCTTAGGCCAGTGAACAAATATACTATGGGACTGGAGACGGTGAGTGGAATAAGTTTTTCATTTTTGCACTTAATCATGCTTTCTTCCACTGGATGATTCTATATTTATCCATCAGACCTTAGTTCATACTTATTGAAGAACCATAATATCAAAACTAAAGCTGCACTTTCCCTCACATTTAGATCCCAAAATACTGTTTGAAAATGATCATGTTTATGGGAATTTTTTAAAAAAAAAACAAAAATTAGACGAATCACTGATCAGCTAACACGTCTGTTTGGTTCTGCCTGTCAGGTTACCGCACAGCCAGTGTCATCATTGCCCTGACGGACGGCGAACTGAGAGAGACTCAGTTTGACCTGGCAGAAAGAGAGGTGAGAGAAGAACCTGCGGGTGAACACACTGAGATGAGGGGTTTTAAGATTATAAAGTAGAAGCACTGTTAGTCATTCCTCACAAGAGAATTCATTTCTACTCCTGGCCAACTCCTTTTAAAAAAACAAAATAAAAAAAATCATCATCATCATGAAATAATAAGAATGATAATAACATATTGCACATTTTTCATTTGATATTACTAATACTGATGCAGCACTGCAGAACTTGAGGTAAGGGTTTTTCTTTATCCTTTGCCATTTTCAAATCAGGCCAGCAGAGCTCGTCAGCTGGGAGCCACGGTGTACTGCGTGGGAGTAAAAGACTTCAATGAAACCCAGGTAAATCAGTCAATGAAACACTGAAATCATAACTGGAAGGATGGATGGAGGGGAGAATATATGCTTGAACCAATCAATCAATCAATGATTCCAATTTCTTGACAGCTTTCGACAATAGCTGACAGCAAGGACCATGTCTTCCCTGTGAACGATGGCTTTCAGGCACTGCAAGGGGTCATCGACTCGGTATGTGAGATTATTAAAACTCTACTCCTGTCAACTTGAGGATTATAAAAATAAGAGGTCCTGGAAGAAAGTCCTGGACCACTAGCAGCAAACAGCCCAAAGCATCAGTGATCCAGCATCGTATTTTACTGTGGGTATCAGGTGCTTCTCTTGTATGCAGCATGAAACTTGATGACCCCGGGATTACACTAAACTGTGCAGTTCTGAAACAGTGAACTTTGGCTTCTTTTTTATCTCTCTCATCATCACTCACTGTGCGTTGGGACAAAATGTACATGGCCTCTCTTTATATGTTTTTATATTCTTTATCTGATTTATGTTGAGTAACAACCATGGTTTTCCACATTGAAGTGCAATTTCTGTTCTTTTATATATATTTTTTTTTACTTCAACAAAATAGAAATGGAGAAAAGCATTGATGCAGTTTATGGAGCTCAATTAAAAAAATAAAAATAAAAATCACAGATGCCACATTGTTTGGTGCTGTAGAGATGCCAATAATCATGACACTTATGTTTTGGAGCAAAATCAGACCACTAAAAAAAAAGGCAGCTTATTTCAGATGCATATTTTTGATTGAATAGCTCATTACATTATTTTATTTGCCTTTAGTTCAGTTTTTTATTGTTATTACCCTTCATAGATCCTGAAGAGATCATGCATTGAGATCCTTGCTGTTGAGCCCTCCAGCATCTGTGAAGGAGGTAAGAAGAGCAAACATCACAGGAGGAAACCATATTGCACATATTGTATATATTGCACAATGTATTTCATTAAGATAAACAACTTGGTATTCATATTTGAATATAATATTGCAACTCAAATCTCAATCATATTCAACTAATGAACATCTCAAAGCACTCAGCAGAAAGAATATTTAATTTCTAAGTTTCTTTCAAGTTTATGCATTACAGACTACAAGAAAAAATGACTTCTCTGTCTGTTTCATCCCACATCAGAGTCCTTCCAGGTCGTGGTCAAAGGAAATGGCTTCCTTCACGCCCGGGACGTGCAGAAAGTTCTCTGCAGCTTCCGCATCAATGACACTGTCACTTTAAGTGAGTACCTTCATATTAAGCCCAACTCTCCAGTCCAAAGTTTTCATTTACGACTGTTTTCAGTTCAATTTAATTTAAGAAAAGTCTATTCTATCTTTATACTTAGCTGAGGTTTATTTTTATTCATGGAATTAAGAGTTAAAAGTTCCACTCCCCCCAAAAAGAATAAATAGAAAAGGGCTCAAGCCTGAATGATGTTTAAGCCCAATATGAGCTACCTGCTATTACTGCACAGACCACTGACATCACCAACCAAAAACAACATGCTGGACTTGGGTGATCCAAGAGGCAAATTTGTGAAGCGAGGATTTCTGGATCATTCAGTGTTATTTCATGAGTTTGGCCTTTAAACATATGAAATATCACTGCATCGCCACACTACATTTTAAGAAAACAAAACTCTAAAAATAATCACAAAAGCCAAAATATCCAATATGCAGCCCAAGGTCTTGCTTGAGGCAAGAACGCAGAGCAAAGAGCAAAGATAACAGAGTCTCCGTTAACGCGTTTCTTGATTTGGCAAAGAATTCTGAAGATTTCTCCAACAAAGTGACTGATGGCTCAAAACAAAATAAAATTCTTCCACCACTGCTCATAAACTCTCAGAAGCTCTCCATCACCCAGAAACCCGAGGCTCTCTTTCTCCCCCCACCTACTGCTGCTCCTTTATTGACAAATCAGTCCTCCACCGCTCCATCTGTCACTTCACCAAGCACACACTCAGCAACTGGATCAAACTCCTCAAAATCGCACTCAAACAGCCTATAAGATTATAGGACCCAACAACCAAGACCTCAAGACCTCAACACAAACACAGCAGAACCCCTCTGCCATCGTGGCCTTGAACCAGTATCAACACCAGCAGAGACTCCTTCTTGGTTAACTGTCTTTGTGTACTGCCAACATGTCTACATGTCTCCTAACATCTAGTTTTACAGTTCTTTATTCTGTCTCATAATCCTATATAACCGTCCTTTAATGTTCCATGTGCAGACTGTGAAAAAAGGAAATACTCCTTGAGGGCCATAAAGTATCTCAGCAGCTATATATCTACCTATAAACGCAGAAATAAGGGAATTTGCGGGTGCCATATATGTTCCACCCACTGCACACTATATTGCAGCTATTAGTAGATAACAACATTGTAAGCTTTGCAGTCAGATTTCAAACATTACATAAAATCCATCCCACCATTTACATTCAGCAGTATGGAATAGCAGCAGTTTTGCGCATTCCGCTCAGAAAACCATCCGCGAAAACCGAGCCAAGTTTGTTTTGGCCACAAGAATGGGGATGGGTTGGGGAGAGGATTTCTTTGTGGCTCGCAACGATTTAAATCTCCGTCCTCCCCCAAAAACCGTCAGCACCATCTTGCTTCGCCTCGAATCAGCTGGTATAGCACTTAAGGCTTCTCGGATGTCTTAAGGGGAATGTGGATCTCATCAACAACCGGCACTGTCTTTGCGCACACTCACTCGGCCAGGGTAAATAAACCACCGTCGTCCCTCATTTGCTTCATTTTCCATAAGGATAGGAAGTCCAGGAATCTAATAACAAAGAGAATATTTAGAGGTTGAGATTTCTGAGGGTTTCTGGACTGGTGGAGGGAAAAGTAGCACATAATTATTCCTATATTGCATCACTCTAATTTCTTTTTCACCGTTAGATGTAACCTAATTGACTGTTTTGTGATTCACTTGATCTACTCTTAAATGTGCATCACATTAAAACAGTATAATAACACAAACTGTTATATTATTTTAACGCTAATCCAACAGTGAAAAGACCATTGGTGGTGAGAGACACCTACCTGTTGTGCCCGGCTCCTGTTTTGGAAAAAGAGGGAACGTAAGTGACTTAAGGTTTTTTTTTTTTTCTTGAGTTCATATTGCAATGTCAGTATTCCTCTCAGATTTTTAAGAGAGCTTCACTATGGAACTGATTAACCATATGGAGCTCAAAAATAAATAAATAAATAAAAAAGTATTCAAATTTGGGTCAGCCTTGCCTGAAGATTGACCATGACTAAAATTAAAATACACAACGCTGCAGTTTGACTGTGTGGTCATCTGTTTTAAATTACAGCTTAACAGAGAAACAAAAAGTTAAAAGTCTCATCAGCAGCGTCCAACAATATTTTCATTTGACCTGCAAGCATTACTGGTGATTTGCTGTTGACGTGTTTTTATTTTGCTGAGGCGATTCTTGTTATGTATCACTGTCTCTTTGCGCCAGACTGCTTCACTTGGCCCCGAAATCAGTAGAATCAGCACCATGACAAATCCACCCACCTAACTCTAATCCCAACTGTCTGTTACTTGTTCAAAACAAAGATAGTTTATACAGAGGAGTGGAGCAACATGCACTTTCATCAAAACAAGAATTGCCCGGTCATAGTTTTCCATATTAATAAAAAAGGGGGGTTCACTCAAGAACTACACATGACAGATGTTCATCCAGCAGGAATTTCACTTAAGTTATAAACAACAAATATGGTTTATCATTTACCTGGAACTACAGTCGGCATGTATCAGCTGATTTGCCGGCACGAGCTGATAGAGTTCATGTAGCCGAGGAAACCGAAGCAAAGCGTTCAGCCTCTAGGTGTCAGACAAACTGTTAATTCTCTTATTTGCTCCCCGCAGGTCTGCCACGCTACACGTCAGCATGAACAACGGCCTGAGCTTCATATCGAGCTCTGTCACGATCACAGCCATTACTTGTGTAAGTATAATGAAAAACAAGATAAGACAAAGAAAGCTCAGTCTCTTTAGCTCAGGGTTAAAGGGTTGCCTTGTCACTTTACAGCTGGTCAAAAGCCAAATATCTGGTATGACGGCCTGATAGGCAACAACTGATATGAGATGGAAAAACTCTCAGGACCAGTAATCCCCCTTGTGCTCATCAATAGTGCAGCCAAAATCACAGATAACAGATACATGACGTGCAAACAGCCTAAACCTTGCCCATGCTGTGATAATAGATGGTACCCAAATGGCACAAAAGACTTTGGATAATAATAAATGGATGCAGGGAAGAATTTTACTGTACCTAGGTGACCAAATCCTCTTTGCAAAAAACTCCACCTGCTCCTCATCCTGCCTGCTCCAAGATCAGGATCAAAGATGTGTTAGACAGTGAAGACATTTGGACCGAACCACAGTCCTAATGTGAGGGGGGATTAAGTTAAACACATGATTTACAAAAATTGCAAACTATTCCTGTAGGACCTGAAGATTATAAGTTGTGATCAAGACATTCCACATAAGAGCAAGCCAGTGACAGGATATCCCGCCATTCCACAGTTATCTCACCCCGTCAAAGTTCGAACTGGAAACAAAAGAGAGTTATCACACTACTCTAAGAGGGTCCCACTATGAGTATCAAATAGCTAATAAGGACATTATGCCTTCACAACATCTTCAGATGTCTTTTGAAAGCTGTCATTCAAGTCCTCAGCTCTGTATATAGTTCATTGAGGGATGAAGGCGATGGAAAACTACTTCACACTCCGCGATCCAAAATTTCCATAATAATTCGGACGCTTCGATCTGGTGATTGAACAAGTCATGGAAAGTGTTTGACTTTTTCCTGGTGTTCATTTGTTTAGCAGCGAGTACTGGAGCCTTATCGTGTTGGGATATGGTAGCACTGTGAAGGAGCAGTGTTGGACAGTTGTCCTGCATCTGGTCATTGTTACCCTTCTGGACGCTGGAAAAAATTAGAGATGACTCATCAGACCATATTACTTTTTTTCCAATGCTATTGTCCAAGTTTTGTGCTCCTTGCACCAGGCCATGGCTCCTGTGCACTGTCCTCGGTAACAAGCGGTTTGGCTGCCCTGCCATAACAGCTTTGTGAAGCTAACAAAGTAGTTTTTGTTGAGACTGTCAAAGAGGTGTTGATTCAGTTGTGTGAATATTTTTGTGGGGTTACGCTATAATGCTTTTAAGCGTTTGTCTATCAATATCTGTGAGTTTTTACTTGCAGCCTGTGTTTTTGCTCGACACTTTACTTTGTTTGGCATGCTGCATGTTATGATTTTTAAGAATGCTCTCTGATCAAATAATTTAGCCGTTTTTATGACTGTGTCTGTATTCGGGCAGCCAGTATCTGGCCTCTTTGGAGATCAGATTGTCTTAACTGTTTTAATGCAAACACATGCTAAACATTAGCCTGGCTAACACCAGGGGCTCTTTAGATCTTGTTGGCCTAGTTCACAGATAATGAGTGGGATGGGTTCTCAAACTTATTGTGGCATTTGATGGTAGTTGGATATCAACACTGATTGCATAGCTGCAGGCACAGCAGGTTGAGGAGTAATGTATACTCATCTGATTGACAGGTGGGGTGCATTGCAAATTCAAACGTTAGAACCACTCAAAAAAAAATTAAAATATATTAAAATAATGAGGATTTGAGCAAATTGCCAAATGAACAGAGCCTGTCCAGACGGCTCCTTGCTGTGACTTTCCTGTGTAGCTGCCTTTTTTATTTAGTCATTCAAAGCCGGCCCTTTTATTGTGGTCTCTCTGTTGTTTTGTCCTTCACAGACTGTAGTTATTAATGCATGCAACAAACCTTAAATGGCACATGTTTATTTTCTCTTGTAGTCTGACGGGACGTTTGTGGCCGTCGCTCTGCTCATCCTCCTGCTCCTGCTCACCGTGGCGCTGCTGTGGTGGTTCTGGCCTCTCTGCTGCACCGTGGTACGTCAGCCATCTTGGATGCTCAGGAGGGGGTCCTAGTGTAAACAACATGCAATGGCAAATTTGGGCCGACACACTTTGAAATGCGAATTATATCAATGATGGTCATTTTATTAGTCATATTATCCATGCCATTGTTTGAAGACACTGTATTTGAGTATTCTTGTGGATGCACTGTGCTTTATTTAATAGGTTCACTGTAGATATTAGTATAATAAGTGATGTGATTGTTTTTCAACCCACAGGTAATTCATGAGCCCCCACCTGCAGTGATAGAGGACAGCTCTGTGAGTCATTTTATTTGTTTTGCACACTGTAATCACAAAAAATATATAAAATCTCAATCCCCCAGGGTATAAAGTTCTTTCAAAATATGATTACATTGTCACAAACCAACAATCAAACACATGCATGCAAGCAAACAACATTCCCTTTAATTAATTAAATATGAATTAGGAGATGAATGTGTCTTCTTTAGGATGAAGAGGAGGATGGATACCCCAAGAAAAGGTGGCCCACAGTGGACGCCTCATACTACGGAGGCCGTGGAGTTGGAGGCATCAAGAGAATGGAGGTAGAGAGAATGGCAAACCAGATAGCAAAGTGCCATCAAATCAACATCAAACCATCATCTCAAAACTGCATAATACAATAAGATATTGGAATTCCTCTTCATTTGATATAAAATCAATATTAAAACACACCCTTCCACACAGTGATGCATGCACAAAAACCAAAATGTATTCTGCATGTTGATTGTGTTGAGTTGTGTGAACATCAGTGGAGGAAACATGACACTGTGTGGAGACATTTTGTAGAGTACATAATTTGCAGCCAACAAAAGCTCTGGGCTTAAAAGGCTTAGGCTTGTTAGATTTGTGCTGCAGAAAGAAAGACATTTTATTGATTGTTAAAAATAGCTGTGGCTTATGTTAGTCCTCAGATTCTGCCTCAGATGTTGCGCTCTGTGTAAAATTGTTTCAGTATTGTTTGCCCACATTTTTTGGGCAGAGAATCTTTTTTTCATTAAGCAGGACTGATTTCCCTCAGTGTTGACTGGCTGGCATGCCACCCACCCAACCATAATCCTTTTCATATCCTGTTCAAACAATGGATGCTTTATAAACAATTAAAATCAGCAATGTTATGCTTACTATAACGTATAATAGAGTTATGATGCCACAAGTCATCAGGTTATCAAAAAATTTGGCTTTCAGCATCTATCTATTTCTCCATAATTATGATTCAATGATAATGACTCACCACAAGCTGTTAGGAGACAAAATCCTCAAACGTGGTCCTTCATTTCTGGAGGTCTTCTGAAGGTAAACCTGCCAATACAGAACAATTATAATCTGACACATGAGCTCCTTATATCACTGACTATCTAATATGGCTCCAAGTAGAAGCTAATAAATATTACTAAAGTAAACTTTGCAGCACTTTACTTTTTTGTGTTCCATAACCGCAACACTCCCAGCAAGTCCAGAGAGATGGATAGACATGACACACTAAAATACTAATTTGCAGTACATTTAAAAATGTGATCTTTTTGTCCTTCAGAACATGGCAAGAAAAGCCAAGACAAATAAGTTACAAGGTGACATTTTCATTCTTACTGTATACATTATTCCAACACTGGTTATGGAACAATTCTAATCAATAAGAGAAAACATAAAAAAAATGTTTCTTGCATTCATCAAACTATCATCAAATGCCTCATTTTTCTATTCTATGTACAGTTGGATAGCATGCCTATTGCTAGTCTGCTTCTTAGTCTTAGATCTGATGAAGTCCCAAGACTATTCACTTTATTTGTCACTCTCTCTTCATTAAAAAGAATGGCTTGAGAAAATACATTTCCAAAACTTTAAAGTTCACATTATCCTGTTTCTGTTTTTCTATTCTTTAAAAAAATCAATGCATCAGGGACAAGTACAAACTTTTTAGCGTGTGTTTTCCTCAGATGAGGCTCAAGCGCTGTCTCCAAGTGAATCTCTCTCTAACAAACTGCCACATGCACAAGTCTGAAACGCCCTTACTGTGCTTAATCTTATTACAGCAAATATCTGAGTTTCAATGCTGCAAAGTAACAAAACATTGGTGATTCATTAGCATTTTCCCAGTTTTAAATAAGTTTCCCATAATAAAAGTTGATTAAATATTCAATATAAAATGATCCTTTTCATTATAATTTAAAATATAATCATAATTCATCATTGGTTGCAACACTGTGCTGACAGCTGCTGTCTGTGTTCAGGTCCACTGGGGAGATAAAGGCTCCACTGAAGAGGGGGCCAAACTGGAGAAGGCCAAAAATGCCCGCGTTGTGATGCCTGAACAAGAGTTTGAGCTGGCCGCCCCGCGGGCTTTCTACCATGGCTCCCACAAATCCCACCGCTCTCAGAAGTGGTACTCCCCTATTAAGGTGCAAAAAATAAATCAGTTGCTCATGCATTCAGTCACTCACTCATTCATACACCCAACATACCTCTTACCTTTTACTTCCACTAAATCAATACCTACAGAAATTATGAGATGCTATGTCACTCAGTATTTTGCATCTATAATTCTGCAATTTATGACAGGACGTCTGCCTCTGTTTTGATCTCTTAATCATCAGATTAAGTCACTCATCAGAGTTTTTATTCATTGTATAACCATATCACAAAAATGGATTCTGTTTTAAAATTTGAAAAAAGGTAGAATTTTTATGTCAGTGCAAGTATATTGTTTCATGCACATAATGTGAACATATGTTACATGTGATGTCTATTTCAGATGCATTAGGCCTCTTGCTTATGACGGTATCTATCCGTCATAACTTGAAATAATGTTCAGCTCCTAGTGTTCCTGTGAACCATGTGTTACCAGGAAATAGTTAATGAAATTTGTTTCCTAACGTATTAGTCAGCTGGATTGACGGTAATAGGAACCAGACACGAACTGAGCTAACCTCTGGATATGGAATCTGTTGAGCTGGTGTTATTCCTAACAAAATACATTCTTTTCCGTCTATCTGTCTTCCTCCATACGGTACGTTAGTATGGGACAGACGTTTCTCGACAATGCATCAAAGGGAGATATTCTTGTATTAAAGCAGACATAGGCAAGAAAAATGTTGGAGGGAAAAGTCAGACAGTTGCCAGCAGGGTCAAATAAATAAGCAGCAAAGCTCCTTTTTGTGCAGTTTCTACTCGCTTGAGCTTAAAGTGGAGTGTATTTAATGATAATTCTTGCTGCACTTCTACCTGTGAATTCATGCAAAACATCACAATCTCCTTGTCATACTCCTCTAAAAAGCTTTTAAATTGCAAGGTCTTCTCTGTCATCTTGGTGCAGGGCAAGCTGGATGCTCTGTGTGTGTTCCTGAGGAAAGGCTACGACAGAGTGTCTGTGATGCGACCTCATCCTGGAGACAAGGTGGGACATATGGACAAACCAGAGACCACAGAGTAATAAAAAACCAACACGTGGATCTGTTCTACCTGTTTTTAAGGAATAAGAGAAAGAGAGAATTATTCCCTTGGTGTTGCAGGACAGACGCAAGCGTTTTGAAAAGAAAGAGAGCAGTTAATAAGATTGCAAACTTACTATGTCAACTTTTGGCAGGCAGACTTTTTAAAAATTACCAGAGTTAAAATTCATGACCTCTGGAACAGCAGGGAAAGGAAGTCTGGAGCGAAGGCCACAGGCTCGGGATCAAAGAACACAATAGAAACCAAACTGAAATCTTATCTGAGTAACATTTACTCAAATTCCATAAACTAATAATTAAGAAACAAAAGCCTTACAGCTGCACCTAATATCCGCTCAAGACTAGGCAGAAGAATTGACAGCAAAAAAGGCCCCCAAGTGACATAGTGTGTAGAAAAAAATATCATTATGGAGCGAGCATTAATATTGTGCGGGGCCTTGAGGAATGCTCTGGTCTGCAGAAGTCGTTAGGAGTAGATGATACCTACCTCCTCCAACTCCTAACTTCAGCGTGGCTGGCTTGGCAGGAATGCTGTTTTCTTCCATGACACCCGTTAATAGGACTAACATCGGCATTTCCTCTTTCCATCTCCTGAAAGTTCTAC
Organism: Holocentrus rufus; assembly: GCA_900302615.1. Classification (NCBI taxonomy): domain Eukaryota; kingdom Metazoa; phylum Chordata; class Actinopteri; order Holocentriformes; family Holocentridae; genus Holocentrus; species Holocentrus rufus. Next base: position 58,448 of record OMLF01012125.1, read on the forward strand.
CCAAATAAATCTGCCAAACAATTGCTGTGCCACAGTATTTTCACAATAAGGAGTTTCTCGACCTGACAGGAGGATTTTTTATTTTATTTTTTGCATTTCACAGATAGAAACTTATGACTTATGACTGACGATGAACATTTTTTTTTAACTTTGTTTTCTCCTCATTACAGGGCAGGTGCATAAACTTCACCCGTGGCAAATCCTACCCTCCTCCTCGGTACCCGATCTACAACCACCCCTCCACACCCATCTACACTCTGCCTCACAGTTACAGCTGCTCCCCCTCTCAGGGCGACCTCTCCCACTTGCCTCCCTCTCCGACTTCGACGCTCCCCCCGCTGCCGTCCACTCCTCCCCCTTCCTCCACCA